>CAUYNB010076614.1:0-17410 GCA_963574225.1 Lagothrix lagotricha
TTTTTTCTTTTTTTCCTCCACTTTTTTTTTTTTTAATTTATTTTACTTTTGGTGCATACTATATCTGGCATTTCTCCCCATGTTATCCCCCCCCCCCCCCCCGCCCCCCCCCCCCCCCCCCCCCCGGGGGGCCCACCCCCCCCCCCCCCCACCCCCGAGGGACAACCCACACCCCCCCAAAACACCCCAAGGGGTGTTTTAAAAGACCCCCAAAACAAAAAAATATTTTTTTTCAAAAACAAAAAAAAAATAAAAAAAAAGATGAGTTCATGTCCTTTGTAGGGACTTGGAAGAATCTGGAAACCATCATTCTCAGCAAAATGACCCAAGAACAGAAAGCCAAGCACCGTATGTTCTCACTCATAGGTGGGTGTTGAACCATGAGAACATGTGGACTCAGGGATAGGAGCATCACACACAGGGGACAGTTGGAGGAGGGTAGGGGAGAGATAATGGGGGGTGGGGAGGGATAACATGGGGAGAAATGCCAGATATAGTATGCACCTAAAGTAAAATAAATAAATTATTAAAAAAAAACCACACACACACAAGGACGAAAAGGCAGCAATATGTAACTGGTGTAAATATAATCTGTGTTTATCTGACCCAGTGGAATCAAACTCTAAAAGGTGATTCTTAAGCCCAAATCATAATTATATTTATAATTATGATGTGTTTTATTTTATTTTATTTTTTGAGATGGAGTTTCACACTTGTTGCCCAGGCTGGAGTGCAGTGGCACAATCTCGGCTCACCACAACCTCCGCCTCCCAGGTTCAAGCGATTCTCCTGCCTCAGCCTCCCAAGTAACTGGAATTACAGGCATGTGCCACCACACCCAGCTAATTTTCTATTTTTAGTAGAGATGGGGTTTCTCCATGTTGGTCAGGCTGGACTTGAACTCCCAACCTCAAGTGATCTGCTCACTTCGGCCTCCCAAAGTGCTGGGGTTACAGACATGAGCCACCACGCCCGGCCCATGATGTGTTTAAGAAAAAATCAGTCTTGCAAATGACCAATGAAATTAAGACATCCGATTTTTTCCAGTTCTAATGGTACCTCTTCAAAATCATTGCTTTGTTTTACAAGACCAAAAGATACACGTAGTGAGTACCTGATCTCTAATTTTATCCCATGGCTAGCATGGTAGCTGGCACAAGGCAGGTGATCAATCAATACCTGATGAATGCTGGGCAGGAGCGCAGAATGGTGGGAAGACCAGAGTTACGGAGGAACTGAGTAGCCACTATTATCACAATATCATTACACAGAGAACACCCGCAATGAAGAAATCAAGTTAGGTCAATAGTCAGTATTCCAGTCAAAGTCCACAAGGTACGCATGTTTCCTTTGAAACTCCAAAACGTGCAGGGAAAAGAAGAGTGGCAAATATAATTCTTTCTTCACTTCCCTGTCATGGACTCTGGAAGATTATTGACTTAGGCTGTGTTCCTTCCCGTGTCTCTTAAGCTACTGTAACCAGCACCTTTGTAGCAAGTAACCTTGCCCACAATCACAGGATACAAGAATAAATAGAATAATATCTATGTATCTATCTAATCAATCAATTAAATTAGGTTTCAAATAATTTGGGTATATATTCTTCTTCCACCCTAAAATGAATGGCTGCAGGCTCACTTATGTTGTTAGAAATTAAAACAATGTCACCAGTATCTAGCCAGTGACTGGTAGTCTGGCACACTAATATTTATCACATATGTGGATAAACACCACCAGAATTTAGAGAAGATATGTTCAAACTTATTTTTATGAAGTACTATAAAGGAAAGTCTCATGACATCATGTTAGAATCTGATCCCTGGGCGTGGTGGCTCATGCCTGTAATCCCAGCACTTTGAGAGGCCAAGGTGAGCGGATCACCTGAGGTCAGGAGTTCGAGACCAGCCTGGCCAACATGGTGAAACCCTGTCTTTACTAAAAATACAAAATTAGCTGGGCATGGTGATAATATGCCTGTAATCCCAGCTACTCGAGAGGCCGAGGCAGGAGAATCACTTCAATTCAGGAGATGGAGGTTGCAGTGAGCCGAGATCATGTCACTGCACTCCAGCCTGGTCAACAATGCAAGACTCCATCTCCAAAAAAAAAAAAAGAATCAGATCCCTTAGTAGGGGTGCAGTTAAACAAATGGTCACCTCCTTCATGATTTGGAGAGAGCTAGCCAATTCCACAGGCCTTTGTGGGAAGGAACAATACCAACCTTCTGCAAACTTGTATCTTTATTAAGCAAAGTGTTCTCATATGTGTGTAACTGCATCTGAAAAGAGACAAATTTAGGGAAGGACGTTGGGACATTGCTTTAATAAAGGGACAGTGCCATAAAATCATTCCAGTAAGGTGTTTCTGAAGCACCTTTAACATGCATATATTTTTCACTTTAAAAAGAATTTTCCCATCCAACTCTAGAGGCAGAAGTCATTGGTCTTACTTTACCAGTGAGGAAACCAAAGCTCCACACTACCCAGAGATTCACCCAATGTCACACACTGTCAGTGGTAAAGCTGAGCTTAAAAAGCAAGTCTACAGCTCCAGCCAAGTACCCTTCCCACCATTCCACACTTAACATAATAAGGGAATGTTCAGAATCTTCACTTTTTTGGTGAAAATAAAAAGTCTACTTAGAATATGAAGACAGACATTCCATGAGGACATACAGAAGACTCTTCCCCTTTTAAAAATATAGTTTAGCTTGGCGTGGTGGCACATGCCTGTAGTCTCAGGCACTCAGGAGGCTGAGGCTGGAGGATGGTTGGAGCCCAAGAGTTCAAAAGTGCAGTGAGCTATGATTATACCACTGCACTTCAGCCCAGGTGACAAAGACTCTCATCTCGACAACTAAAATTTAAATTAAAAAAAAAAACCATAGTTTAAAAATGCTTAAGATTCCTTTTAGTTAAGTGAACATAAAGGATATATCCATTTATTCAAATCAAAAGCAAGCTTGTTGGCATATGCTGCTACGTATTATAGAATGAATAAATATATATATCGACTGAATTGAAAACCTGGAAAAATAATCATCATGATCAGAAGCAGAATCATCATCATAATCTTATATACTGGCTATAATCACATCATCAGCTGAGTTTATAACAAACTTGTGAAATAGGTAGAAACATCACACACATTTACTAGATGTGAAAATTTAGACTTAGAGCTTGCTTGAGGTTATAAAATTTTTAAGTAGAAAAGACAGGATCTGAACCCATGTCTTCTGGCTCTTTTCACTAGTTCATCACAGTTGTGTTTTTCAAAGACAGCCACTCCTAGTGTGGAATTAACTTTAATGTCTAAGAAGGGTGGGCACGGTGGCTTACAATGCTTTGGGAGGCCAAAGTAGAAGAATCACTCGTGGCAAGGAGTTCAGGATCAGCCTGGGCAACATAGCAAGACTTCATCTATACAAAAAATTTAAAAATAAATTAACTGGGCATGGTGGTGTGCATCTGTACTCCCAGCTACTTGGAAGTTTGGGATGGGAAGATCACTTGAACCTAGGAACTCCAGGCTGCAGTAAAAACTATGATCGTGCCACTGCACCACAGCCCAGGTGACAGAGTGAGATCCTGTCTTTAAATTAGTTAATTATTTATTTGTTAATTTTTAAAAATTTTGATGTTTAAATTATAACTGTCGTTTTCTATATAAATATGTAAACACACACATGAAATGTTAGTTTCTGCTAGGAAACTGGAAAATTCTACATATAGATAAGAAATGTAACTATATCATCATTTCAGACATGTACATCGAAATATTTCTCAAATAAACCATTAGAGATAACAATAAGCATGACACAAATTCATGAATTTACTAGTCATTGTCATCTGTTTCCTGATAAGAATGTATGACAGATAATAAAAATATGTACGAAATATAGACTTTTTAGACATTACCTAGAGAAAAAATATTTTTGTAAGGTATAATGTCCTAATTTAATCAGGGATAAATTTTTCCCCTCTCTCCTCATTTTTAGCATTAAGAAGGTACAATATCTCAGGCTGAGGTTGAAAAACTACAAAAACAAAATAAAAAGAAGGTACAATATTTGAAATATTTCCTGATTTAGACATTTATAAAATCAGATATGATTAAATTAAAAATTGCCATATAATGTAAAAAGATAATAACAAATCTTCGCAGGAATGTAGAGACCTTTGAGCCCTCATATACTGCTGGTGGAATGTAAGATGATGCAGCCACTGTGAAGACAGCCTGGTAGTTCCTTAAAAGGTTAAACATAGAAACAAGGCTGGGCGTGGTGGCTCACGCCTGTAATCCCAACACTTTGGGAGGCCAAGGCGGGCAGATCACTTGAGGTCAAGAGTTTGAGAACAGCCTGATCAACACGGTGAAAACCCATCTCTACCAAAAATATAAAAATTAGCTGGGCATGGTGGTGCATGCCTATAATCTCAGCTACTCAGGAGGCTGAGGCAGGAGGATCCTTTGAACCCGGGAGGCAGAGGCTGCAGTGAGCCGAGATCGTACCATTGCACTCCAGCCTGGGCAACAAGAGAAAAACTCCATCTCAATAAATAAATAAATAAACACAGAAACATCAAGTGACCTGGTAATTTCACTCCTAGGTATATACTACAACCAAGAGAAATCAAGACATATGTACACATAGAAATTGGTATACAAATGTTCATAGCAGATGATTCACAATACCCAGAAAGTGAAAACAGCCTGAACGTCCATCAGCTGATGAATGGACAAAATGTGATATATCCATATAGAATATTATCCAGCTATAAAAAGAGGTAGTAATACATGCTACAATATAGATGAACCTTAAAAACATTATGCTAAGTGAAATCAGCCACACACAAAAGGCCACATATATAGAAGGCCTTCATTTATATGAAATGTCCAGAATAGACGAATCTATAGAGACAGACAATAGATTAGTGGTTGCTTAGAGTTGGGGAGAGGATGCTTAGGGTTGGGGAGAAAATGGGAGGTGGTTCCATTTCTTTTGGGGTGACGAAATATTTTAAACTTGATTCTGGTGATGGTTGCGCAACTTTGAGAATGTACTAAAACATACTGACTTGTATATTTTAAGTTGATGAAACTTAAGGTAAAGCAGTTGCCAAAAAAAGAAAAAAAAAAAAAAAGAAGGAAAAGGAAACTGACTTTTATATAACTCAAATATTTTATAGACTACATGTTTCAGAATTTATAACCAAAAGTTAGTTTGTCAGTGAGGCATAGACATCTTCATAGAATAATATTGTTTTGACAAAAAAAAAATATTTTACCAGTATTTGGGAAGTGCTTACTTGGTGCTCTGTCTCCATTTTAGACAACTCCTCAATCTTCTTTTCCAATCTGTCTATGTCCATGATGTTCTTGATATTCTAATGTAAAAGAGAGTATTCTTGGATTTAGCACCAAGAAAAATAAAAGATGATGACAATCAAACTCTCTTGTAGGAGGTGTTATTTCATCACTCTCAGTATTGCCTTTTTATATTCCATTCAACCTCAGCCACCACTCCCATGGTCATAAATTCAAACTTGTTATTAGCAGTCACTGCAGCCCCTCCATTACCCTAACTGCAAGCATCCCACTCTTCAACAACCACCTCTTGCCTTTCCAGATTACTTCCTCTATACCAACAAACCTTCAATCCCCCGCCGGAACCTGCAATCCATTGATCCTACCACCTTTTCATTACCCTGCAACCTTCCCATGAACTCAGACCCCTCTTTACTTAGCTTCAGTTCTTCCATGGGCAATCATTATAATCATTCCCTTCCAAATGCCTCAATTCCCTGCCTAACTCCTCCTCCTTAACATTTCCTTAAATTAACTTACCGCCCACTCTATGCCAGCACCCTTTCAGATGAACATGCTTAAAGAAAGCATGAACAGACAGGTCACACGTTTAATTCATGACCTTTATACTCAGTGTTTACTGGTGATCATATCATATAATCCTGGCATATTTATACTGCCTTTTACCTAAATCAGGGGATGTGGTAAACTATGCCCACCCCCATCACTCCACCCCTAAAGGTCAAATCTAGCTGACAACTTGTTTTTGTAAATAAGGTTTTATCAGAGCAAGCTGTGCCCATTTGGGTACATACTGGTTATGAGTGCTTTCACAATACAAAGGCAGAGGTAAGTAGTTGACACAAAGGCAACTTTTGTGGCTAGCAAAGCCTAAAAATATTTATAATCAGGCCCTTTACAAAAAGTTTTCCAACCCCTAGCCCATTTCATTCCTTCTCTTTCCTCAAATTTCCAATACCTCCTTCAACATCCACACTCTTAGCTGATGACTTCGCTTTGTATTTCACTGAGACACTAGAAACAAGCAGAAGAAAATGTCCTTCTTACCTGAAAGCGTAAGAAATATCTTTGGATATATTACAAAGCATTTCCTGATCCAAACACTTCTGTCCATCTCCACTGCAACTGCTCAGGCCAAGCCCCCCTCAGCTTTTGACTGGATAATTTCAAGGGCCTCCTAATGGATCTTCCTGTTTTTTTTCTCTTGCCCTGCTACAATGAATTCTAAACCTAGCAGCCAGAGTTGTCTTGTTAAAACAGAATTAGATCATATTACTCCTTTGCTCCAAACCCTTCGGTGGCTCCTGTCTCACCCAGGTGTTTTTTGTTTTTAAAAGCCAGAGTCCTTGCAATGCCTAGGTAAGCCCCTGGTGTCTGGCTGCACCAGCTCTTGGCCTGTATCTCTTGCTACTTGTTCACTTTGCTCCAGACACTCTGGCCTCACTGTCCCTCCAAAATAGCAGGCAGGCTGCAGCCTCATGAGTTTGAGCTTACTATTTCTTCTGCCTGGAAGGCTTTTTGACAGGTAAACCTCCTTTCCCAGTTTTGAATCAAAGGATCAGCTTCATAAGACTGCTTTTCCTAACCACCCTAGTTTAAATTGCACTCCTCTCTGCCTCAATTCTGTGTTCTGCTTTTCTTTTCTCCATAGCTCTTGTTACCATCTAACATACTAGTTCCACACAAGCTATTTTGCTAAGCTCATATATTCAGCACTTAGAATAGCTCTGAGGTCTTCCAATGAGTATGTGTTGAATGAACAAAATGAATGAATGAAAGTGACTCACTACCCAAACCATTGTGATGTTACTCTTCACAATGCATCAGATTTTTCCCTCCCAAAGGAATCTTAGCTAGTTGCAACACTTATATTCATTTTCTAATGTAAGTCAATAATTGCAATGCTATTTCATGATGAAGAGCTTTAAATCTCCTTTATCTCAATTCTGAAATGGTTTGATATAATTCTTTGATGCTTGTCACTCATTTAAATAAGAGGAGGAAAATATTTTACATTGGAAGTTTAGTTTTAAAGCACTAGTTTCACAAAAGCCTGGCCTTGAGGCTATAACAGCTCTGAATCTAATGTAGGCTTTCTTTCCAATCTTTAATTGTTCCTTTCCAATCCACTATAAAATTTTAAAATACCCACTTGGCCCACATTTTGAATAACTCTCCAGACCGTGCAGCACAGCTTCATAAATACTTCTGATAGCCTTATATAAAAGCAAAATTTAAAAACTGGTATGCTACTTGATACTAAAATGATATCTATTATACAGGATAGAATTTTCCCTGCAAAACAGTAACTTACTAGCAGCTTGTTCTGTTCTTTCAATGCTTCAATTTTGTTGCTTTAAAAAATTAGTCTTTTTCTTTCAGATTATACTGTTTCCTAATATTTATAAGGTACATTGTGGTTTACCAAACGGCTTCGCATGAATTATCTTAGTTAATCTTGAAAATAACTCCACGGAATAGATACTGTTAGCCCAGAAAAGATAAATGGTTTTTCCGAGGTCATTTTTTCAGTGAATTTAAGATCTGAATCTTACACTCAAGACTTTTGCCACTCTGTTCAATGGAATTATAATGGAAAATTATTAGCTAACATCCATAGCTTCCTTCTTGATTTACGTGTTTTTTAGATGGGTTCATTGTATTTCATCTTAAATTTGAATTTCTTAAATCCCATTTCTTAATCCAAGCACTTTGGAGGCCAAGGCGGGTGGATCACCTGAGGTCAGGAGTTCAAGACCAGCCTGACCAACATGGTGAAACCCTGTCTTAAAAAAAAAACTATAAAAAAAAAAGAAAAAAAAAATCCCATTTCTTCCAAAGATAATTGCAAAAGCAATAGTTCCTCTGTTCAGACATGAAAATTCCATCCACTCCTCCTCACTTGTAATCTGACAAATCAACCTGCTCTCTGGCTAAAGGAGCCTGACTATTCGCATGATTTTTATTTAACTCACAGCCATAACCCATGATATGATGTGCATGTTTGTCTATGCCAGTGTTTAACGATTCTGACATACCTCTTCCTGCAGAATACGAATCTTAAGAATCAGAGCCCGGTTTTCTGTCTCCTAATTCATTGTGAGAAAAATAATTAAAACGTATTTAAGATGTTTATGAAAATACCACATATTTACCTCCAAGCTATTGACATTCTTTCTCTTTACCAACTTTAAACGTGGCATTCACTTACCACGAATGAGCCTACTCTGAAAATATTTTCAACGTGGGGTTAAGCCTTGGCTTACAGGTTCTTGGGGATCTAAGTTAAGTCATTCTCCTCCTGGACTCAGTGTAACTATGGTTATTAGGGAGGAAAAGACAAAAACCAAAAAAGCAACAACCTGGCTTCTTTCCCTGCTACTTCATTTATGACAGGTAGTTGCAAACTCAGCTGTTTAAATAGCACCTTGAAATCACAGAGCTCTAGCTTTCTATTTGAAGCTGTGGATATTCTCAGATTCAATACCATCACAACATATGAGCATCAAAAACTGTTTTATAATTAACAGCCTCAAATTCAGAACCGTCAGAAAAAAAGTTAATATATTTCAGGGCAGGATATTTGCCAAAATGTTAACAGTAAATTTCATGGGCAGGTTAAGAATTTTGTGAAACTTTTTATTTGTTAATATGCATTTCTTTATTCTTATAAAGTAAATAGGCATTACCTTTCTAATATAAATATGCAAGAAAAAGATATCTCAAGCTAGGATTTCATTAACACAATAATAAACATCTGCTTCACCTCCACACACTTAAAATCAGAATACCTGAGTTCAATTCTGGTCCTACCATTTTTTTAAAAATTGACAGATGAATAACATCATATGCTTTTATCATGTGTAACGTGATGTTCTGAAGTACATACGCACCATAAAAAGTTAATTTAGCTCTAGCATTTATTAGACACTTGACTTTGGACAATTAAAAACTTTCTCTGAAATTTATTGCTCTATTAAATGTTTTAACCTATAAAAATATAGAAACTTCTGTTTCTACCTTACAGATTTTCTGTTATTACCTATGAAATGAACTATTAACTAAATCTTTTGAAATTATAAAGCACTACAAAATGCAAATGATTAGGATTCTGTGTCTAGGACTCTGTACTTTATTTATTTATTTATTTATTTATTTTTTGAGACCAAGTCTCACTGTCACCCATGGTGGAATGCAGTGGTGCAATATCGGCTCACTGCAGCCTCTGGCTCCTAGGTTCAAGCAATCCTCCCACCTGAGCCTCCCAAGTAGTTGGGATTACAAGTGGGTGCCACGACACCCAACTAATTGTTTTCTTTTTAGTAGAGACAGAGTTTCACCATGTTGGCCAGGCTGGTCTCGAACTCCTGACATCAAGCGACCCACCTGCCTCGCCTCCCAAAGTGCTGGGATTGCATACATGAGCCACTGTGCAGGCCAACATTCTACACTTTAATCAATAGCAATTTAACATTACCAATCCCCAAGAGGAAAGAAAAGGACATTGAATGCTTTACATGTGCTAGCACATTTATCCCTCCCAGCCCTAGGGTAGGTAGTATTGTTATCTGCATTTTATCTAGGAGGACCCAGGGGCTTAGAGTGATTATGTGGCAGGGCTAAAGTCACACAGCCCTTGGAGCCAGAACTTGAAAGCAGGTAGTCTGACTCCCAAGCATGGGCTCTTGATCAGTTCTCTCCATTGCCTTCAGTTAGAAGCTCTTCAGTGGACCTAGACTGAGTCTTTCCTATAATGCATTCATGGAGACTTGCAGGGTCACAAAAGACCTGGCATTCAATGGTCTAGTCTTCACTTTTTACTACTACTGAGGCAAGAGCTAAGCTAAATGAAGCTGTTTTGTTTGCGGGAAGTCATAAGGGATTGGCACAGGCCTGGAACCAAGTCTCTCCATGATTTAGAGACTCCTGAAACAAATTAGTTGGAATGACTTTCAGCCACTCCTTACCATAGTTAACAATGCTAGAATACTGCTGGAATCTATCAGGATTTTGAAGATTATTACTAACGCTCTAGACAACAGTTGAACCTTCTCAATAAAAATGATCACTTCTCTGGCATCTGAGTTAAAGTTTAGTCTAAATGACTCTTTTCTCTGAAATTATTTAGTGTAAGGAATGATTTATGGGGCTTCTCTGTAACCTGTAAGTACTGAGAGAACGGATTTTATTTTAACCTAAGAAAAAAGGTGAAAGTGCTAGGTGCAATGGCTCACGCCTGTAATCCCAGCACTTTGGGAGCCCAAGGTCAGCAGATCACGAGGTCAAGAGATGGAGACCATCCTGGCCAACATGGTTAAAGCCTGTCTCTACTAAAATTACAAAAAAAATTAGCTGGGCACGATGGCATGTGCCTGTAGTCCCAGCTACTTGGGAGGGTGAGGCAGGAGAATCGCTTGAATCCGGGAGGCAGAAGTTACAGTGAGCCAAGATCATGCCACTGCACTCCAGCCTGGTGACAGAGCAAGACTCTGTCTCAAAAAAAAAAAAAAAAAAAAAATCAAAAAAAGGTGAAAGTCTCACAGATAACTTTTTAAAATTCAAGTGGTTTTTAGTATCAGATACTTCTGAATTCTATCAACTTTAGGAGGCATTCCAGATGTTTTCTGGATTTTCACTATCTATTGTGAAAGTGACTGAGAAACATAAAAAATTTAAATCTTGATTGAAAAGGAGGCCAAGCACAGTGGGTCATGCCGATAAGCCCAACACTTTGGGAGGCTAAAGTGGGAGGACTGCTTGAGCCTAGGAGGTCAAGGCTGCAATAAGGCATGACCCTGCCACTGCAGGGCAACAGAGCAAGATCCTGTCTCAAAAAAAAAAAAAAAAAAAAAAAATGGTAAAGAAACAAAAGAAAAGTAAAAGAAAAGGAAAACCCAGATTTAAAAAAAAATCGTACCTGCCTTTACTTTTCTAAAGTGTTACCAATTCATTCATCAGCCTATTAACTTCTGATGTTTGCCATAAGATAAGTCCTCTTATGTATTTCAGTTACGTAAACTGTATGCCAAATTCAAAGTACTGTAATAGATGACTTACTAATTGTTTGCTCTGGGCTACAATCATGCTCTTCTGCTCTTCTGAAGCATTCATACTAAGTTTCAGTTCCTCTAGTTCTTCTTTTAACAGATTTGTTCTCATAATAGCTTGGTGGGCACTGTGGGGGTGGGGGAGAAGGCTATGAGCAAAACCTCAAATATAACCGTCAGAGATACTAAGAACAGCCAAGGACTATTTTGGACCCAAGTTAAAAACCACTAAAGGCTTAAACCAGATGCCCGCAATAGTAAAAATATACTCATGATCTTTCAGTCCTTGGAAAAGGAAGGAATTTGGAGAAAGTGAGGAGTGGGGAATGGAGACTAGGGGGAAAACAGACAAATATATTCCTGAAGCTAAGATTTAGAGGATCCCTTTAAAAGCCATCACTGGCTGAATCACCTGGTTCTTTCTCCCTACTAAGAAGATGTAATGTTAGTTAATGCAGTTCCATAAGTATTTATTGAACAATACCATGTTCTAGGTGCTCTACAATGCAGGCTACAATGGTGAACAAAAGGGACATGGTCCTTGGTTTTATAGAGCTTACATACTACAGAGGGAGATGACAACTAAACAAAGAAATAATTACCAAGTCTCCATATGACATATTCTTTAAAGAAGTTTATCATACTGTTGATTATAACAGAGCATTGGAAGAAAACCTAAACATCCACCAGTAGGGAACTGATTAAATGAATCGTGGTAATCCATATCATGAAATTAACTATTTGTAGCTCCCATTAGATTACAGACCATTCCCTTAGGAACAAAGGCTTCAAAACAGATAAAATTTTCTCCTTACTAAGAAATTACATTGATCATTCAACAAATACTAGTTGAGCGCTGAACCTGCCCCAGGCACCGTACTAGGCATTGAAGAAGGCAAAAATGACTGAATCCAGAGAACTGTACTCACCTGGAGTTTATAGCCTAGTGGGATCAATAGACAATCATAATGACAACACAGTATGCTAAGAATCAAAAGAGATAAGGGTTTTTGGCTTATAGGCAACTGGAAGGAAGGTAGTGCTATTCTATGGTAGATATTCTGCTAAGCATTAGGCGAAACAGGATGAATTTGACATAGTTCCTCCGATCAAGGAGGTCACAGTGATATAAACAAGAGGCAGGAAAATACTAGGTAGAAAAGGGCAGGGTCCCTGGCAAGGGTTCCACCCTCAAGCCTGGACCCATGGCCCTAAATGAGAACTTCACATCCCCGTTTTCCCACCTGAATGTTGCCTTTTGGCCTGCTGCGCCCCCTCATCCTGTGCCTGTAAAAACCCCAAACTCTACTGGCAGAGGAGCAGAACAGTGTGGCAGAGAAGGAGAGAAGAGAAGTTGTTCTGAACATCAAGAGAAGAGGCAGCTGGACATCAGAGACTAGGGTCAGAGAGGAGTTTGGCCAGGGACTGTCAGAGAGGAGTTTGGCTGGGACAGCTGAACTCCTGGGGAAGATTATCTTTCTACTCCATCCCCTTTCCAGCTCCCCATCCCGCTGAGAGCCACTTCCACCACTCGATACAATCTCCACATTCACCATCCTTCAAGTCCGTGTGACCTGATTCTTCCTGGAGTCTGGACAAGAACCCAGGTACCAAGAAGGCAGGGTGTAAAAGGCTGTCACCCTGACCCTCCACTGAGCTGGTTTAACACTTAGCCATCCATAGATGGCAAATGCTAAAAGAGCATTGCTTGTAACACATGCCCTCTGGGGCTCCAGAGGTTATGGGCAACCCCTAGATGCTGACACAGGCTGGTACAGGATTTGCTCTTCCTGGCACCCAAAGGCACTCACCCAGCTCCTACACCTGCTTACCTGTATGTTCCCCCTCCTGCCAGGGGTTTGAGCATGGCAGCTGAGGAAACAAGACACCCCCGATGCAATTCCCAGGAGGGTTTCAAGGGAACTCTCCCACCTCAACAGTTAATACAGAGGCCAAATTACACTATGATGGGACAACTGTACAATATCAAAAATAGGTATGGGAACCCAAAGTAAACAGGCTTCAGAAAGGATTAGGGGAAGGAAAAAAGAGAAAGACGTGTGGCTTAATTTTGCTGACAGTGGCATTCTGATGCTCATCGGGATTCTTCAGCCCTTCTGTCCATTATATGAGTTACTTAATTCCTTTCTGATATGACTGCTTATTTAACCAGAGTTAGATTCCAGTGCTTGCAACCAAAAATCCTGACCAATATATTCATCCAAAGCAGTTTTGTTAAATAAACTTTGAATTTTTGTATTTCAGTTAAATAATAAGCCAATTGTGAAATGAAAAGGACTTGAGGTAAGCAATTATTTTAAAGATTAGTTTAGAGACTGGACTGAACAATGTCAAAGATTTTGAGGATGAGAATGCTTTAGTGAAACATGTGGCTGGGCATGGGGCTCACTCCTGTAATCCCAGCACTTTGAGAGGCTGACATGAGCAGATTACTTGAGACCAGGAGTTCAATACCAACCTAGGAAATATGGTGAGATCTTGTCCCTACAAAAACACAAAAATTAGCCAGGCATGGTGGCGTGCTCCAGTAGTCCCAGCTACTTGGGACGGTGAGACCAGAAGATCACTTGAGCCCAGGAGACGGAGGTTGCATGCAGTGAGCAGTGATCATGCCACTGCACTCCAGCCTGGATGACAAAGTGAGGTCCTGTCTCAAAAAAAGAAGGAAAAGAAAGGAAAGAAGGGAAGGAAGAAAGGAAGAAAGAAAGAGAGAAACAAATCCACTCAAAAACTCACACACAAATGTTCATAGCAGCATTATTTCTAATAGCCAAAAAGTGGAAACACCCCAAATGTCCATCATCTGAAGAATAAACGAAATCTGATATATCTATACATGGAATATTATTCAGCCATGAAAAGAAATGAGGTAGCAATACATGCTACAACATGGATGAACCTTAAAAACATTATGCTAAGTGAAATAAGCCATACAAAAAGGGTCACATATTATATGATTCACTTTATATGAAATGTCTAGAATAGGCTAATCTATAGAGACAGAAAGTAGAATAGAGGTTGCCAGAGGCTGAGGAGAGAGGAAATGGAGAGTGACTGCTGAGAAGTATGGAGTTTCTTTATGGAGTCATGAAAATATCCTGAAATTGGTAACGATGATGATTGCATAACCTTCAGAATGTTCTCCATTTTTTTTTTTTTTTCTGAGACAGAGTCTTGCAGTCTGAAGTGTAGTGGCACGATCTTGGCTCACTGCAACGTCCGCCTCCTGGGTTTAAGAGATTCTCTTGCCTCAGCCTCCGGAGTAGCTGGAATTACAGGCTCATGCCACCATGCTCAGCTGATTTTTGTATATTTAGTAGAGATAGGGTTTCACCATGTTGGCCAGGCTGGTCTCAAACTCCTGACCTCAAGTGATCCACTTGCCTCAGTCTCCCAAAGTGCTGAGATTATAGGCATGAGCCACCATGCCCAGTCAGAGAATATACTCTAAAAACACTGTATTGTATACTTTAAGAGAACAAATTTTATGCTATATGAACTCAATTTTAAAGAGATTTTTTTAAAAAAGAAAAAAGAACTGAAAGTTCCCAGCACACTGGACCCCACTGTGGCTCACCTTTTTACCTGAAGGCGCAGTTCTGTACAGTCCTCTGATAACTGGCTGTTCGTTTCTTCCAAGGTTTCTAAAGCCAATTTAAACTTATTATTTTCCTCTTCCAGTTTTTGCTTGTTGAAATGGAGGTCTGCTACATAGGCAATCAAATCAGACACCTCTCTGCAAGTGAAAGAATAGATGAGAATAACCTTCACATCACTAATTCCGTCTAATAAAAATAAGGTATAAGGTTAAACAAACCAGACTTAAATATTCTGGTGATTTTTTTTTTTTACTTTACCCTCATCTGTCATCATAAACATATTTATATAATAAATAGCTATTCAAATGTTTATTACAATAGCATCAAAAATGTTTTCCAAAATTTCCAAGTAGCCATCATTTGCCAGTTGTAAAAATCAACTACAGTTTTTGTTGATTCTTTTCCACTTCAGTCTCAACACTTTTCTTCTAAACTGAAGAGTTCCTATTTCTGCCTGGAACATGAGAGATCCTGAAATAAATGGACACAATTTTTTTTTTCATTTTTTGCGACAGTCTCGCTCTGTCGCCCAGGCTGGAGAGCAGTGGTACAATCATCTGCCTCCCAGATTCAGGCAACTCTCCTGCCTCAGCCTCCAGAGTAGCTGGGACTACAGGCATGTGTCACCATACCTGGCTAATTTTTGTATTTTTAGTAGAGGTGGGGTTCCACCATGTTGGCCAGGCTGGTCTTGAACTCCTGACCTCAAGTGGTCTACCTGCTTCAGCCTCCCAAAGTGCTGGGATTACAGGCATGAGCCATCATGCCCAGCCTATATTCTTTCAGTGAAGGAATCTCAGCAGGTTTACCTTGGAAACAAATCCTAGAGTCTTATCATTGTAGTCTGTGGCTCACAATTCAGTATTCATCTTTCCTAATGTTATGTATAACTTGCCAATGTTTATGAGCATCATTTGCCATGACATCAGTTCATAAATCCTAATGTAAGAGTCTGGACTGTGTGTTTCATGGAGTCCCAGGCCTCCTTTTCTTTTTCACTATCTCATCCCAGGGCCTAGCTCAGGTTGAGAACATAGTTCCCACTTCACTTTTCTTTTTTTTTTTTTTGAGATGGAGTGTTGCTCTGTCACCAGGCTGCAGTGCAATGGCGCCATCTCATCTCACTGCAACCTCCACCTTCCAGGTTCAAGCCATTCTCGTGCCTCAGCCTCCTGAGTAGCTGAGACTGCAGGCATGTGCCACCACGCCCAGCTAATTTTTGTATTTTTAGTAGAGATGGGGATTCGCTATGTAGGCCAGGCTGGTCTCAACTCCAGACCAGCTACGAGTGATCCACCCACCTCGGCCTCCCAAAGGGCTGGGATTACAGGCATGAGCCACTGTGCCCAGCCCACTCCACTTTTTTTCATGGATAAACCTGAAGTGACCAAGATAAAATAAGGGAGAGGTAGAATCACTCTCCTTAATATCTAAAACTTACACATGTCATGGAAAACAGCTTTTCTCATTTATGCCTAAAAGATTCTACTAAAGAAGTGCTTTAAAATAACCTCCAAAAGAGCTTGAGGTCAATATCATAACCGGACTTCAAGATGAACTTTTTTCCTACAGAATACACATGAAGTTAATGAAGGAGAAGGGTTTCATGAGAAAGCAAGTGATTTTGGATTTACTAGTCATATGAGAATTTCTGTTCCTAGTGAAACTGTTTCTAAAACAGGCAGTATTAGAATCAGATTAAAACTTTAAAATCAGTTATGTTAGCTCTACTGCAAAAAAAAAAAAGCGAAGTGACTTTATCATAACTGAAATATGTAGATTTATGAAATAAACAAGAAAAATGAAGTTGAAACACGTGCAAAAGCATCACAGAGCAAACAAGGCTTACAAGACTCCTTTAGATGTGTCTCCACCGAAAGCCTCGAAACTCTCCGACGTAGAATCTGTTACTTCTGGGCTCATCTTCACTGAAATACATACAAGAGTTTTATGAAAAAAAAATCATTTTCTCCAATACATAAGGAAACAGCAGAACAATTCTGAAGAAACACATACATACTTGTTCCATCTGACATTATGCCATCCTGTTCAAAAGCAGAATCATCAATGGTGCCGCTTAATCTATGATTCACTCCATTCCTATAGTCAAAAAAAGCAAAACCAGTGAGCTAGGATTCTTTGCCAGACCACAGTTTTGTTTTTGTTTTTGTTCTTGTTTTTTTTTTTTTTAGAAAGAAAAAAAAGAGAGAGAAAGGGAGAAAGAGGGAAGAAAAAGAGAATGAAAGAGAAAAAGAAGAAGAAAAAAGGGAGAGAGAACGGGAATCTTGCTCTATTGCCCAGGCTAGAATGCAGTCTAGAAACGGATATTAAAAAGCTCTTTTATACTAATAATTGTGTTATACAATGGAGACAGGAAGGAATAAGGGAGGAAAATAACAAACAAACAGCCAACCA
>CAUYNB010076615.1:0-10107 GCA_963574225.1 Lagothrix lagotricha
GCATGGGGAGAAAAGCCAGATATAGGTGATGGGGAGGAAGGCAGCAAATCACACTGCCATATGTGTACCTATGCAACAATCTTCCATGTTCTTCACATGTACCCCCAAACCTAAAATGCAATAAAAAATATATATAAAAAATTTAAAAAAAATTAAAATTAAAATTAAAATTAAAAAAAAAAAAGATAGGAAAGAAGGCAAAAGGAAACATCTTTTAACACAATGACAAGTAAATTTGACTGCCAACATATTGATAGAATTTAGGAGAACTTTCCACTCATTAAAAAGACACATACAGTGGAAAATGGAATGGTAAGTGACGGGCAATGTGTTTTGCTACCTGAAATAGAGCAAAATTACAGGTGAGAGAGGCAGGCAGTCACATTATCCCTCAACTTTTATTTGTCTGTGACTTAGAAATCCAAAGTCTGTGATCATCCAAACACTAGGAAGAGCTATAATGCATTTTACCTCAAATTCTGTATAGATTCAAATACTTTCAATCCTGGAAATTACAATGACACACTCTATCCTAAGTTCTAATACTTCATATGCTTTGGTGGAAATGGGGAAAGTCCTGTGCATTCTCTACATTTGCAGAATGAAAGAATCAGGCAGTTAAGGTTCTCAGCTTCATCCAGAAAAGCTCGTAAGGTCAAAATGAAATCAAGTAAAGAACTGCACATCTTCTCAACTGCAAATCTGTGTAGAAGCTTCTACATATAAATGGACAATAAGCAGGATAAAAAAAATACCACAAATAATGTTTCTTGGCACATATTGGGTTTAGATAAATCTCTCATTGTTCCAAGTGAAATAGAGAAAACTGTCAACTTAAGGCTTGAGAAAGAAAGTGGCAAAAAAAAAAAAAAAAAGTGAAAAAGGGAAAATCACCCTCAAAACACAATGGAGGATTTTAACTCCGAAATGTTAGTTACTAAAGCATGGAGACAAATTTAGAAAATGTTTAGTACCATCAACAGAATATAAGAAGACACAGAAGGGCAGAGACAGCCCACTGTCCACCAAAATTTTGTTTCCCTCCCATAGCACAGAGTTTTTGCTGCCCAGCTAGGGCTACATTTCCCAGTATCTCCTGTACTGACATGTTGCTGTGCAACTAATTCTTGCCAGTGGAATGTGAATAGATGTGATGTGTGCTACTTCTCAACTAGAATTTTTAAAAAGTGAGTTGGATATTTTCCGTTTACCTCTGAATACATACACAGGTGGATACAGAAGGCTTTGCTATATGAGACAGCAAAGTCACAAAATTGAAAGCATTTGGGCTGTGAATCAACATGTGGAGGATAACCACCTGCCAACCAGGAATCTGCCTTGAATTATTATATGAGTGATTAATAGAACTCTATTGTGCTCAGCCACTGAAATATTGAGTTGCTTTCTAACAGCAATTAGTGGTACCATAATTAACATATGTGGCCTCTACAATACACAAATGAGAAGCCACTACAATAGAATGACCAGATAGAAAATGATAACAGAATGAGATATGACAGTAGAAATTTAAAAAATAATTTGGTACCAAAAGAGTATAAGGAAATAAAAAAACTACAAATAGCAGGGTTAAACTATCTATTGGGAATAGGAGTGAAAGAGAACCAATACCATTTAAATAAAACCAATACAATGGATATGCAAAGTAAAAGTGGTCTTCCTGAATACAGATGAAAGAGAAAAAGTATAGTTTGAAGTGACAGAGAGGATAAGATATTGAAAGGCAGAGAACAGAACAGGAATTATAAGTCATTCCAAGAAAGAAGACCAAAACTATTTAAACAAGAGTAGTAACAAAGATATAACTGAAGAAAACTTCCAGAGGAATAGAAAGGCCCAAGTATGAAAATTATTTTTTATAGAATTCAAGGGATAAGACCTAAATAAAAACATGTTCTGGTAACATGTTTGAATTACAGCAATGAAAGAAAAGGCTTGTAGCATCTAGAAAAAAAGCACAACACAGTATCTACAAATCTACAAATGAATGAACATAATAAAAGTTTTATATTTCTCCTCTTTAAGATGAAATGTCAGAAGACAATGGAGTAACAAATAATGAGTATTGTCATAAAAAGTTGTGTTTCCAGAAATCATCCTGTTTTCTTCTCTATATCGTGTTAACTTATTTTAAAATACAGCATAGCATAGGCATATGTTCTTGAATAGAAGACATACACGTAATTTTCAATGTAGTCTTATAAAGCTAGTACATATTTTCACAAAATGCTTTTCATTTGTTAATAATTTTCTAACTGCAGAAATGCTAGAATACCAAGATATTTTTTTACCTGGTTGATATTTCAAGAACATAGCTAATCTATTATTACTAATAATAAAGCATCAGCAAAATTCAAGATGACATTGCTTCTTTCTGATCAACTCAGGAGAATATGATAATGATGAAATTTCAACAGTGCATAATAACCCTTTTATCCAAAATTTCTTTTTGAGATTGATGTCTTTGGCTCATATTCAGTGTGTCCCACATTTCTGAACATTTTCTATAGAAACATAATATTGTTTTGGTTAAGAATTTTTGCCATGGATATATATTAACAAGATTTTCACAAGATATATATTAACAAGATTTGATGCCAATATAATGCAAACAGTATTCAGCATGTTAGACTACTTAGAAAAATTAAGGAAGATCATAAACAAATTTACAGTTAGGTACTGTATGCTAAATCTAATGAAGATATAAATTCAGAAGCATCTCCTTCATGCCATGGTAAATATTTCAGTGAACTGATAATACAAAATTTATGTAAGGTAGGAGTGATTTGTAAAGTTTAGTAACTATATTACCTTGGTAGTTACTTTTAAATGAATATTAACAAATTTTTAGAAATCACAATCTATTGTTTGAAATATTATGTCTATTTCCAAACAGAGTGTCAGGAAAAAACAGTCATAGTACCTTATTTAAGATTTTTTATCAGAATTATCCACTTATAACCCCAATCATATCCAATGGTTAAACTTACTTACTATAGTATTGTACAGCTCCAACAATCCTAATAGAATTTGAATACAATGAAGCAAGACTCAAGTTTAAAGCCAGATCCAAATTGCCCGTTTTTTGTTTGTTTCCAATTTCGACATAGGCTTTGGCAACAGACAGTCCTGGGATTGAAGCCCAGCTCTACAAACTGTATGAGGCTAGACAAGTTATTTCACCTCTGTAAGACTGAGTTCCTTCATCTGTTAAATAGAAATATTATTTAATTCATAGTGTTTGTGAGGCTTTATATTATCTATAAGATACCTCATACAATGTGTGGCATTCATAGTGTTTGTGAGGCTTTATATTATCTATAAGGTACCTCATACAATGTGTGGCACATGGTAAGCACTTAATAAATTTTTACAGATAGCATTATAATCAACACAAATTGCCAAGATTTTCTTTTCTTAATTTTTCTAAAAAGAGACCAAGAAAATCTGTCTCCATGCAAAAAGATTCTAAATTAACCATCAAACCATGACTTTTGCTTGTATCTCTCATTTTTGATATAAGATTTCTAAAAGGGACACTCTCGATACATGAACAACTCTTTAAGTGAAATAATTTTAATGAAAACCCAATGACAGTTTTTATATCCATTTTTAAAACTTTGCTTTTTGTTTTTTAGCAAACTAAATTAACATATACATCAAACTGACTCTTCTAAAGTTGGTGCCTACAGTAGTCATTAAAATTGGTCTTCTTGTTCATCTATGTATTAAGATTTTTTTTTAAGTACACACTGAATCTTTTTCTAATTAAATTTTTTAAATATGGGGGTCTTGCTATATTGCCCAGGCTAAACTCGAATGCCAGGAATCAAGCAATCCTCCTGCCTCAGCAGTAGTTGGGACTACAGGCACAGACTGCTGCACCGAGCTTAAGTTTTCTTCTTAATGATAATTAGCCCCTTGAGATCAGCAACCCATATCTTGATTACCCCTGGCTCCCCATGCTTAACAAGTACCAGGCTCATAGAAGGCATTCAATAAATGTTCATTGAATTAATAAATTGAAAGTTTACTTAGTTTAAATGGCTTTACAGGCCAGACGTGATAGTTCATGCCTGTAATCCTAGAACTGTGGGCAGCCAAAGCGGGCGGATCACTTGAATTCAGGTGTTCAAGACCAGCCTGGCCACCATGGTGAAACCCCGACTCTACTAAAAATACAAAAAATTAGCTGGGGGTGGTGGCCACTGCCTGTAATCCCAGCTACTCATGAGGCTAGGGCAGGAGAATCACTTTCATCTGGGAGGAAAAGGTTGCAGTGAGCAGAGATTGCACCACTGCACTCCAACCTGTGAGACAGAGAGTGAGACTCTCTCAAAAAATAAAAAATAAAAATAAATAAATAAATGGCTTTACAAATGGTCTATATCATTTCATAATTACTGCTTATAATACTGAACCAATGCCCAAAAATAGATAGCTAAAATTTATTGAGTGCTTACTATATATTAATCACTATGTTAAGCATTTCACATGTATTATTTAACACTCAAAAGAACTCTATGAAATAGATACTATTACCATCATCATTTTATGGATTATTTAGCAAGAGGTTAAAGAATTGGTCCAAGGGCATACAGCTGGAGCCAAAATTTGAACTTAAGATGTCTAACTCAAGAGCCTGTTAGAGTAAGCATTTTACTATAATTGCCTACGAAACTTGGTTTTGGTATAGAAAGCACTTCATACTTGGAATAAGAAGACCTGGATTATTGAACTTTGCCAAATATATGTTTTGTGACCTCAGAGAAGCCTCTCTAAGCTTCAGTTACTTATAACTATCAAAATAAGACGATAGTTGTAAGAAACAAATAATATAATACAGGTTAAAGCACTTTCAAACTGTATATTTACATAGTATATGTAACTAAATATACTGTCTACATGTATTAATATGTAGATCAGGCATGGTAGCTCACGCCTGTAATCCCAGCACTTTGGAAGGCCAAGGCAGGTAGATCACCTGAGCCCAGGAGGTCAAGACCAGCCTGGGCAACATGACAAAGCCCTATGTCTATAAAAAATACAAAAATTAGCAAAAAATACAAAACTATAGGCATGGTGGCACATGCCTATATTTCCAGCTATTTGGGAGGCTGAGGTGGGAGGATCACCTGAGCCTGGAAGGTCAAGGCTTCAGTGAGCTATGATTGCACACCTACCTCTAGCCTGGCCAACACAGTGAGACCCTGTCTCAAAAATAAAAATAAAAAAGCATGTAGATTTATCTTTAAAATATTTCAAAATAGAGGTAAGGAAAAAAGATAAGCATAAATATTATAAGAAAATAACAGTATAGATTATAATTTTGTAGGCCTAGTAGGAATAAAAATGCCATTCAAGAATTTAATACCAAGAATAAACTTTTAAATATCTACACAAGGCTTCAGAAAAATCTGAGTTTCTCTACTCAACATTAATAGAAAACAACTCCATACTAATTTAGTGATACCAAGTTGAACTAGAAATAAAAATAACAATGCCTTAGCTTTCTATATATAAAAGCTATTTTAAATCCATTGCTTCATTGCTGCAACTGCAAGATAGAGTTTTAATATCAGTGAGATTTGAGGAATGAAGAAAAGAACAGAGACGTGAAAGACCAAAGACCTGGATTTTTCTCCTGCTCTTTCTTTTACTCTCTATGTGGCCTTGAGTAAATTGCTTAACCTTTCTGATCATCAGCTGCTTTACGTGTAAAATGGGAAAAAATATTAGTAATTAATGTGTTGTGAAGATACAATAACATAAGTTATAGCAGGCATATTGTAGGGCAAAGCCCAGTTCACGGATTCAATAAATGGTAGTGTGGTTATTATCTATTAGTTTATACAGCTGAGTAAATTACAGACACAAGTAGTCATAACTTGCTCAAGGCCACCCAATTATTATAGAAAGGAAACAAGGCTAGCACTTACATCTTTTAGTTCTTACTCTAGCAATGTTTAAAATGCTCATTCCCACTTAAGAAATGATTGAATTTTTGCACCTATTAGATAATCTTAATTCATACAGGCTGTTATTTACTGAAAGGTGTCCAAGCATACTGATTTTATATTGGAATGTCCATCTTAGAAAAAACAAGCAGCAAAAGTAGAAATAATTGTCAAGTCAATCTCTGGTTTGCTTATTATTACAGCAATAAACTAAACTTTGCTGTAGCTTTTTGACATGTATTTCTGATCCTAATAGGTTCACATCCATTTGTCTTTCCTCTGCCTGCTAACAGGAAGCAGTCTGTAATGGTGTGTCAGAAATCTACCAGTAACTGCCTAATGCTTCCCTTAAACAGGAAGCTACTGTCTATAATCGCACTAGCGATTGTCACGTTTATCATAATGAAGGGAAGAGCACCAAAATGGCTCTGCTATGAAAATCAGATGCTCTCACCTGGAATCCCACTGCTCAATTGATTAGAAGCACAATTTTCAGACCCTATTTTCCAGAAATCCAAAACTGAACATCAATCTTGCTAAACTATCGACTAAGACATACACTGTTTCCCTCATTCCCCTAATAGGTAAGGAGGAAAACAGTGTTTCTTTTGTTAGACACAGATATTTTTAGGTTATTATGGTCAAAACCCAGAGCTATACTGGGATGGTTAGTGCTACTATATCGTCTCTCATCATTTTGTCAAAGAGGGCCAGGCTGTTTCTTCATTTATGCTGGAAATCTATGATTAAGGCAATGGAAATACAAATATTAAAGAAGATGTTTCTGTCCTCAAGTACCTCTCAGTCTAATGGAAGAGATTACATATGCAATGATCTTTACAACACAGTGTGCAGAAAACATGGGCATGTAGATGAAAAGTGAATAGAAAATGACCAAGTGATGAGAATAGAATCCTTAAATACATACAAAGGGAACTATATAAGCAAATACAACTGAAAAATGAAATAGCCTGGCATAGTCAGGGAAATAAGGGAGTTATCATACAGAAAAACCTAGTGGAACAACTGAGAGTAGAAAGATACAGAGAGCCCAACTCATGAAGGATCCTGTATGTTATTTTGAGAGGCTTGAAATTTACCTTAAAGGCTAATTAGAAGCTGATAAGAGACAAAGTCAAATATGCGTTCAAAAGTTTCACTTCAGCCAATTTAGATAGCAAAAAAATGTTCAAGTGCCAATATGTGGGATCAACCACATGACCATTCTCTCACAACCCAAAAATGTAAAGCATATTATTGTATTAATATATTAACATTAACTGGATAGGAACCAGCTTTTTTTATTTGACCACTTTAATAACAGCGTTCTGTGAACTATAAATCTTGCAGAATCTAATGTGCATCAGAAATTGCAACAATAGAAAGGGAAAGAAGGCAAGAGTAAACAGTGATTGACCAGTTATCTACCGTGTACCAGATGCTTTGTGTTAGGTGTGCTGAATATGTTTAATCTTCCTAATAAGGCAAATGTTATCACATCAACTTTACAGATATGTAAACAGAGATTTAAAAAAATTAAGTTTCCAGTGTATACATAGATATTGCTCAGATCTATACCTAGAGCTGTCAGTCTCCAAAGTTTTTAATCTTTTCACTATACCACTCTATCTTCTTGGAAAAAAAAAGGGAAGAAATGAAGAACACAAGGTAAAGAAAAGGTTGAATAGGCACTCTAAAATACATGAAAACATAGGTACCTGTGCTGCTAACAACTATTTGCATTAAAATTCTACTACAAAGAGATTTCGGAATATGACATCCTGAAGTGGTCAATGAATCTTATCAACATAAAATAAGTATAAAATTTGAAAAAATAATTTAAAAATCGCAACAACTCAGGCCTCTGGAAATTAAGCAAAGGCAGACAACAGATTGAAAAACACTTATTCCTGAAAAATCATCAGAGCTCTGGTATGAATAGCAGGTTTGTGATTTTCTTGCTTGAAGCTACTCCCATCCCACTCCCCAGCTCCACAGTTGAGAACAATAGCTTTACCAATGTGGTACTGACAAAAAAAAAAAAAAAGCAGCAACATTGCTACCAGAGGCAGACTTGATTTGGGACACAAGAACAAAATCCCATGATTCTGTGAGCTAACAGTGGTGAACTTGGTAGAAAACAAATAGGCAAAGCCTACAGTTTGCTGATCTAAAGTTGCAGTTCCAATTGGGACTATGACAGAACAGTAAGAATTTTAAAGGGATTCTAGAAATGAGGAGTCAACAGGAGGGCTGAAACACACTTGCCACATATCCCTGGGTATAAATATAGGTTATGAGACCTGAGAGAAACTACAGCAAAAAGTAAAAGCCAAGATAGACTTGAGTAATAGCTACAATTCTGAATAGGCTTTCCAAATTGCACACTGGTCCATTGGCAAGAGGGTAGAAGCCTTATGGGTTTGAGATATTTGTGCACACATCCTACATAAATCACTGGCTAACCACTAACCAATGTAGACACAGAAGAAGTGACTTATAGGAGCCAGACTAAAAAGTAAAAATAAAATGTGATACAGCCAAAAGAGTTCTTAAGGTGAAACTTATAGCTTTAAATGCTTTACTAGAAACAAATAAATGTATCATCAATATCATCAGTAATCAACACTTCTACTTCAAGAAGCTAAAGCAATTTACAGATTCAATGCTATTTCTATCAAACTACCAATGACATTCTTCATAGAACTAGAAAAACATAGTTTCAATTTTACATGAAACCAAAAAAGAGTTCAAATAGTAGAAGCAATTAAAAGCAAAAGAACAAAGCTGGAGGAATCATGTTACCAGAATTCAAACTATACTACAAGGTTACAATAACCAAAACAGCAAGCATGGTACTGGTATAAAAACAGACACATAGACCAATAGAACAGAATAGAGAGCCCAGAAATAAAGCATCATATCTATGACCATCTGATCTTTGACAAAGCTATCGAAAAACGTCAATGTGGAGAAGACTTCCTATTCAATAAATGATGCTGGGATAACTGGCAAGCCTTATACAGAAGATGGAAGCTGGATCCCTTCCTTACACTATATACAAAAATCAACTTGAGATGCATTAAAGACTTAAATGTAAAACCCCAAAGTATAAAAACCCTGGAAGACAACCTAGGCAATACCATCCTGGATATAGGAATGGGCAAAGATTTCATGGCAAAGACACCAAAAGCAATCACAATGAAAGCAAAAATTGACAAATGAGATCTAATTAAACATAAGACCTTCTGTACGGCAAAAGAAACTATCAACAGAATAAACAGACAATCCACAGAATGGGAGTAAATATTTGCAAACTATGCATCTGACAAAGGTCTAATACACAGCATCTATAAGGAACTTAAACAAATTTACAAGAGAAAAACAAACAGCCCCATTAAAAAGTGGGCAGGGACATGAACAGACACTTCTCAAAAGAGGACATGCATCCAGCCAACAAGCATATGAAAAAAAATCTCAAAATCATTGATCATTAGAAAAATGCAAATCAAAACCACAATAAGATACTGTCTCATCTCAGTCAAAATGGCTATTACTAAAAAGTCAAAATATAACAGATGTTGGCAAGGTTGCAGAGAAAAGTGAACCCTTACACACTGTTGATGCAAGTGCAAATTAGTTCAACCATGGTGGAAAGCAGTATGGCAATTCCTTGAAAAGCTAACAGCAGAACTACCATTCTACCCAGAAATCCCCTTACTGAGTACATACCCAGAGGAATATAAAGCATTCTACCATAAAGATATATGTATGTGAATGTTCACTGTAGCACTGTTCACAATAGCACAGACATGAAGTCAACCTAAATACTCATCAATGACAGAATGGATAATAAAATGTGGTATATATATTTTATTGGAATATTATGCAGGCACAAAAAAGAATGAGATCATGTCTTCTGTGGGAAAATGGCTGGAGCTGGAGGCTATCATCCTTAGCAAACTAACACAGGAACAGAAAACCAAATACTGCATGTTCTCACTTAGAAGTGGGAGCTAAATGATAAGAACATGTGAACACAAAGAAGGAAATAGGAAACAACAGACACAGGGGTCTACTTGATGGGGGAGGGTGGGAGGAGAAAGAGGAGCAGAAAAGATAACTATTGGGT
>CAUYNB010076617.1:0-11249 GCA_963574225.1 Lagothrix lagotricha
TTCCCGAGAGTCGTCGAGGGTCTGGTGTCTCCTCGGAACCTCCCCAGAGTCGTCGAGTGTCCAGTGTCTACTCCGAGCTTCCCGAGAGTCGTCGAGGGTCCAGTGTCTCCTCGGAACCTCCTGAGAGTCGTCGAGTGTCAGGTGTCTCCTCAGAGCCTCCCGAGAGTCGTCGAGTGTCCAGTGTCTCCTCCGAGCTTCCTGAGAGTCGTCGAGGGTCTGGTGTCTCCTCAGAACCTCCCCAGAGTCGTCGAGTGTCCAGTGTCTCCTCTGAGCTTCCTGAGAGTCGTCGAGGGTCCAGTGTCTCCTCTGAGCTTCCTGAGAGTCGTCGAGGGTCAGGCGTCTCCTTGGAGCCTCCCAAGAGTCGTCGAGTGTCAGGTGTCTCCTCCGAGCTTCCTGAGAGTCGTCGAGGGTCTGGTGTCTCCTCAGAACTTCCCGAGAGTTGTCGAGTGTCCAGTGTCTCCTCCAAGCTTCCCGAGAGTCGTCGAGGGTCCGGTGTCTCCTCGGAACCTCCCCAGAGTCGTCGAGTGTCCAGTGTCTCCTCCGAGCTTCCTGAGAGTCGTCGAGTGTCCAGTGTCTCCTCCAAGCTTCCCGAGAGTCGTCGAGGGTCCAGTGTCTCCTCGGAACCTCCCCAGAGTCGTCGAGTGTCCAGTGTCTCTTCCGAGCTTCCTGAGAGTCGTCGAGGGTCCGATGTTTCCTCAGAACTTCCCCAGAGTCGTCGAGTGTCCAGTGTCTCCTCTGAGCTTCCTGAGAGTCATCGAGAGTCCGTTGTCTCCTTGGAACCTCCCCAGAGTCGTCGAGTGTCAGGTGTCTCCTTGGAGCCTCCCGAGAGTCGTCGAGTGTCAGGTGTCTCCTCGGAACCTCCTGAGAGTCGTCGAATGTCAGGTGTCTCCTTGGAACCTCACGAAAGTCATCGAGTGTCCAGTGTCTCCTCCGAGCTTCCCAAGAGTCGTCGAGGGTCCGGTGTCTCCTCCGAACCTCCCAAGAGTCATCGAGGGTCCGGTGTCTCCTCGGAGCCTCACCAGAGTCGTAGAGTGTCTGGTGTCTCTTCGGAGCCTCCCGAGAGTCATCGACTATCTGGTGTCTCCTTGGAGCCTCCCGAGAGTCGTCCAGTGTCCAGTGTCCCCTCGGAGCCTCCCCAGCATCGTCGAGTGTCCAGTGTCTCCTTGGAGCCTTCCGAGAGTCGTCGAGGGTCTGGTGTCTCCTCCCAACCTCCGGAGATTCGTCAAGGGTCTGGTGTCTTCTCGGAGCCTCGCCAGAGTCGTAGAGTGTCCAGTGTCTCCTTGGAGCCTCCCGAGAGTCATAGAGGTTCCAGTGTCTCCTCGGAGGCTCACGAGAGTCGTCGAGTGTCCAATGTCTCCTCAGAGACTCCCGAGAGTCGTCGAGGGTCCAGTGTCTCCTCCGAACCTCCCGAGAGTCGTCGAGGGTCCGGTGTCTCCTCAGAGCCTCTCCAGAGTCGTAGAGTGTCCAGTGTCTCCTCAGAGCTTCTTCAGAGTCGTAGAGCGTCCAGTGTCTCCTTGGAGCCTCCCAAGAGTCGTCAAGGGTCTGATGTCTCCTCGGAACCTCTTGTGAGTCGCCGAGTGTCCAGTGTCTCCTCGGAGCCTCCCGAGAGTCGTCAAGTGTCCAGAGTCTCCTCAGAGCCTTGTGAGAGTCGTAGAGTGTCCAGTGTCTCCTCCAAGCCTCTCGAGAGTCATCGAGTGTCCAGTGTCTCCTCGGAGCCTCCCGAGAGTCGTCGAGGTTCCAGTGTCTCCTCCGAGCCTCGCGAGAGTCGTCGAGGATCTGGTGTCTCCTCGGAACCTCCCAAGAGTCATCGAGTGTCAGGTGTCTTCTCGGAGCCTGAGAGTCATCGAGGGTCCAGTGTCTCCTCGGAGCCTCCCGAGAGTTGTCGAAGGTCCGGTGTCTTCTCTGAACCTCCCGAGAGTCGTCGAGGGTCCAGTGTCTCCTCGGAGCCTCGCCAGAGTCGTGGAGTGTCCGATGTCTCCTCAGAGCCTCCCGAGAGTCGTCGAGTGTCAGATGTCTCCTCGGAGCCTCCCGAGAGTCGTCAAGGGTCCAGTGTCTCCTCGGAACCTCCCAAGAGTCATCGAGTGTCCAGCATCTCCTCGGAACCTCCTGAGAGTCATCAAGGGTTCAGTGTCTCCTCTGAACCTCCTGAGAGTCATCGAGGGTCTAGTGTCTCCTCAGACCCTCGCCAGAGTCATAGAGTGTCCAGTGTCTCCTCGGAGCCTCCCGAGACTCATCAAGTGTCCGGTGTCTCCTTGGAGCCTCCTGAGAGTCGTCGAGTGTCAGATGTCTTCTCGGAGTCTCCCGAGAGTCATCGAGGGTCCAGTGTCTCCTCCAAACCTCCCAAGAGTCGTCGAGGGTCTGATGTCTCCTCGGAGGCTCGCCAGAGTCGTAGAGTGTCCAGTGTCTCCTTGGAGCCTCCCGACAGTCGTCAATTGTCCAGTAACTACTTGGAGCCTCCCAAGATTCGTCGAGTGTCCAGTGTCTCCTTGGAGCTTCCCGAGAGTCATAGAGTGTCCAGTGTTTCCTCGGAGACTCCTGAGAGTCATCGAGTGTCCAGTGTCTCCTTGGAGCCTCCTGAGAGTTGTCGAGCATCCCTTGTCTTCTCAGAGCCTCCCGAGAGTCATCGAGTGTCCGGTGTCTCCTCACAGCCTCCCGAGAGTCATAGAGTTTCCCGTGTCTCCTTGGAGCCTCCCGAGAGTCGTCGAGTGTCCAGTGTCTCCTCAGAACTTCCCAAGAGTCGTCGAGTGTCCAGTGTCTCCTCAGAGCCTCGTGAGGGTCGTCGATTGTCCCGTATCTTCCCAGAGTCTCCCGAGACTGGAGTGTCTCATGTCCTCCTGGAGCCTCCTGACATGCGTGGGGCGTCCAGTCTCCACCCAGAGTGCCCCAAGATGCGGGTGTCCAGTGTCTGCTTGGAGCCTCCCAAGCCCCGTAGAGTGTCCAGTATCTTTCCGGAGCCTGCCGAGACTGGAATGTCGCATGTCCTCCGAGAGCCTCCCAATACCCGTCGGATGTCCAGTGTCCACCCGGAGTCCCCCAAGATGCGGGTGTCCAGTCTGTACTCGGAGCCTCCTGGGAGTCGTCGTGTGTCCAGTCTCTGCCCAGAGTCTACTGAGACTGTAGTGTCCCATCTCTTCCAGGAACCTCCCATTACTTGTCGCGTGTCCCGTCTCCTACTACAGGTTTTGAAACTGCTGGATACTGAGAAAAAGCTCGAGGACATATGCGCTCGTTGGGAGACCCTGGAGAAGGCAACTGAGGAACCCATGGAGCCTCACGAATACACTTATGAGGAAGTCTGCCGACAGCCTCGTGAGACTACAGTGTCCCATCTCTGCCTGGAGTCTCCCAAGACTTTCCTATCTCTTCTTCACTCGGAGCCTCCTGAGACTTACGTATCTCACCTCCGCCCAGAGCCTCCCAAGACTGGAGTGTCCCATATCCTATCGGAGCCGCCCAAGACTCGTCAGGTGTCCAGTCTTTACTTGGAGTCCCCCAAGACGCAGGTGTCCAGTCTCTGCCCGGAGCCTCCTGAGACTGGAGTGTCTCATGTCCTCCCGGAGCCTCCCAAGGCTCGTCGGATGTCCAGTCTCCACCCAGAGTCCCCCAAGACACGAGTGTCCAGAGTCTCCTCGGAGCCTCCCGAGAGTCGTCGAGTGTCCAGTCTCTGCCCGGAGCCTCCCAAGACTGGAGAGTCCCATCCCCATCGGGAACCTCCCAACACTCGTCGGGTGTCCAGTCTCCTACTACAGGTGCTGAAACTGCTGAATCCTGAGAGGAGGCAGGAGGACGAGTGGTCTCACTGTGAGGACCAGGAGAAGACAACTGACAAATCCACTGAGCCTGATAAATACCCTTGTGGGGAATTCTGCCTGAGGCCTCCCGAGTCTCAGGTGTCCCATTTCTGCCCGGAGCCTCCTGGGACTCGCATATCTCATCTCCGCCCAGAGCATCCAGAGACTCGTCGGATGTCCAGTCTCCGCCCAGAGCCTCCCAAGACTCAATGGGGGTCCAGTCTCCACCCGGAGCCTCCCAAGACTCGTCGGGTGTCCAGTCTCCGCCCGGAGCCTCCCAAGACTCGTCGGGTGTCCGGTCTCCGCCCAGAGCCTCCCAAGACTCGTCGGGTGTCCGGTCTCCGCCCAGAGCCTCCCAAGACTCGTCGGGTGTCCAGTCTCCGCCCGGAGCCTCCCAAGACTCGTCGGGTGTCCAGTCTCCGCCCGGAGCCTCCCAAGACTCGTCGGGTGTCCAGTCTCCACCCAGAACCTCCCAAGACTGGAGTGTCTCATCTCCACCCAGAGCCTCCCAAACCTCCAGTGTCCCATCAGTTATCGGAGCCTCCCAAGATTCAAGCATCCCATCTAGAAGAACTGCGTCAGGAAGATACACCAAGCACAACGGAGTGCATTTCTGACTGTTCAACATAGATATACATCCAAAAGATTCACTGAGTTCTTCAACTGGGCTAGAGACATGGGAGTTGACGAAGAATGCATCAGGAATCTGTATGACTGTACCCCTGAGGGCAGAGCAACCTATCAAGACCAACAGATGAAGAAGATAAAAGACTCTTCCTCTGAGCAGCAGTACAGCATGGAGCTAGATGAAATAGATGAGGTCGAATTCTCTTTATGTGAAATGAACTGGGACATGAAACTCCAGGCTCCTCCAAATTCTTATACTGCACAGCCTATGAAGATAAGTCATGGAGGAGCAAGGTACCTCAAGCCTACGTTGTGGAAAGAGCTAAGAAGTGATGAACCTTTGATTGACCCCAATCTCTTACTTGAAAAGCCTGAGGAACCTGACATGTTTGATGATCTTTATGGACCAATTGCCTTTAAGGATTTCATTCTAAGCAAGGGCTACGAAATGCCCGGCATCATTGAAAGGCTGTTTACCAGGAAGGGATGGACTTATATCTCTGTTAAGACTCCTATGCAACGTGCAATTCAAGTTTACAAATACAAAGAAGACGACGCAGGTGCATCGGAAGAAGATTAGATGGTTTTCAATTTATGACTTAATTGGGTATTTCTTGCTCTCATTTTAAACATCAGTCGGAATTTATGATGACTGGCCCTGTGGATGTACAACTTTGGCAGCATCTGTAAATTCAATACCTAATGTTTATAAATATTTCTTAATGACCTACTTGGGCTTCATTATTTCACATATTTTGTCAATTATGTGATTAATATTCACATATACTTTTCTCACATTTTTGAAGCATTGTGAATATTACATCATCATGTCAATTATTTGCAAAAATACATACAACCAGAAATAAAACAATTATTCTTTTTTTTCTTTTCTGTTTTTGAGACAGAGTTTCACTCTTGTTGCTCAGGCTGGAGTGCAGTGGCGTGATCTTGGCTCACTGCAACCTCCACCTCTCAGGTTCAAATGATTCTCCTGCCTCAGCCTCCCGAGTAGCTGGGATTACAGGCATGCGCCGCCACACCTGGTTAATTTTGTATTTTTAGTAGAGATGGGATTTCTCCATGTCACTCAGGCTGGTCTCAAACTCCTGACCTCAGGGGATCCACCCGCCTTGGCCTCCCAAAGTGCTGAGATTACAGGCATGAGCCACTAAGCGCGGCCAAGAATTATTCTTAAGAATAGAAATGGGGTTGGGGGCATTGGCTCATGCCTGTAATCCCTCCCCCTCTTTGGGAGGCCCAGGTGGGTGGATTGCTTGAGCCCAGGGGTTCAAGACAGTCTGGGCAACATGGTGAAACCTGATCTCTACAAAAAATACAAAAATTAGCCAGACAAGGTGGTGCACACCTGTAGTTCCACCTACCCAGGGGTCTGAGGTGGGAGAATCGCTTCAGCACAGGAGGTTAGACTGCAGTGAGCCATGATTATGCCACTGCACTACAATCTGGGTGACAGAGCAAGACCCTGTCTCAAAACAAACAAACAAATGAAAAACCAAAATGTGCCAAGTAAAAGGAGAATTGTATAATTCCACTTATATTGAAATTGTAATGAAATAATTATGACAATTCTTTTGTTAATCAAAAATTAGAGTCTATAGCCAAAATAATGTTAACACTTTTTAATAGTAAAATTGTTATCTTCCCTTTTGGATTACATCAAACCCCCAAAACCAGTTTGAAAACTATTTATCAAAATTATAGCTGAAACTTGAGTTATGCCGTTTTATCATATCTCTCAATTGAATGTATGTAAATTTTCACCATGTTCATAAACCTTCACTACAAAAGACTATTACCAAATCGTATAAACAGGTGCAGAATAGGAGGCAGCTTCAACTCCCTGGAAAATCTCATGTGCAGAATAGATCTGCATGGAAAAGCTATCAAGCAACATCAAATATCCTTACATATCTGTTCAAGTTAAAATAATTTTCATTTAATTAATAGCAATTTAAAATGCACCCATAAGTTTAAAATAATAAAGCAACTGCTTTATCTTTCAAAAATAGCAGGTAAAACTGTGGCATAGGTAAATTTGTAGGTAAATATATTTGTAGTGTAGAACTGAAGTGCACTTTTTCTTTCAGTGATGAAAGAATCCATCTGTAAATGGAAGTATATGCATATATTTCATCTAAGTAAGCAGTGATATATACATCTGTCTATGTGCAAATTCTGTTTGTAGTGAAGTTTGTCTGTAGGCATTATGTTCCTGAAGAACCAAGTCTTTTTTAATGTTGTTTTCTAAGCCAAGGCCTAGAATTTCTCTTCAAATTCATCATCATAAATTTAGGTTTTGTCACCACTATGTCTTATTGTATTTCTGCAATGGTTTCCAATTTGTGTCTCCTCTTGAGTGCATTTTTGTAAAATACAAGCATGGCTTGTTAATTCCCCAGGCTCATCTAAACTTATCTAGGTACATAAACACTCACAGACACCTGCACACACATACACACACTTGCTCCTGCATTCCAGACTCCAGGCAATATTCCTTTTCTTACCTCTGTGTCTTTCTTGTGTCTTCATACATAATCTTCTTTATTGTTAGGACTTCACTCAGGCCATGTGATCCTGTTTCAGTGCTCTCCCCAACAAGGTCAATTTCATGGTTACTTTTATTACAATCATATGTTTGTAGACAAGGACACTCATTTTCCAGTTGTCTTCAACTGAAGAACTCACTTCAATATTCTCAAGAAATGAGTCATTAATGCTTTCAAAATAAGAGAAATCCCCATACTTATTCATCCAGACTTCTGAGAGGCCAATAGCATGCCTTATGGCTCAGAGTTATCTGGTTTCTGAGGTTCTCCACTAAAGCCTTGGGCTTTATGCAGCAGCATTCAATGTTCATTTCCTTTCAGCAATAAACAGACCTACTTTTCTACACTTGGTTATGTGACCTTGCACTTCATGGAGGATGTATTATCATCTACACCATGGACACCATATCATCAAACTCAAATTCTTGTGTTACTTAAAGGCTTTCTTATTAAAGTGCTTAATGCTTCAGGCATCAGAGAATTAATACTAAACCTATATTTATGGAAGACAAGGGGGAGTTGGAAAAGAAGTATACTAAAAAGTCACAACTGAAAGACACTATAAAAAAATAACTTTTTGGTGTGTTTTTCTGGTGATAGCTTTCACCTGTATCACACACGATCTTAGCTGTTTCTTAGCATGAAAAAGTGGTGCTTGCTTTGGCTGCACATATACTAAAATTAAGATGAAAAAGTGTAATCGCAAAATAAGAGCTTTCTTGGTAATGGCTACTTCCAGTGAAATAAACTTTCCTCAGGAAAATTATGTGGGTTTCTCCACAATGTAATTACACACATTGGCATTAGCTGTCACACAGATATAAACAGAAACAATGTTTGATCTATTTGGATTTTTTAACACCAGTTGGACTTCTGAAAACATCCTAACTTCAAATCTGTAGGTTTTAGAGAGAGAGGGAATTCAAGAGAGCTTGATATGTAACTATTCCTGTGTAGCTTAAAGCTGTGAATAGTATATTCCATAAATAATGTAGTAATCAATTGTATTACAGCATCACATAGGTTTCAGAAAAGCTTTGGAGAATTTGTCTGTAGGAACATGTGATTTAACAAAGGCGAAGGGAATTATTTTTCATTTCTGAGAGTTTGCATGAATGAAAAAGGCCTTTGGAGCTAGGCAAAAATGAGTTCATATCCCAGTGATACCATGTTCTTATCCTGTAGCTATAGGCAGAGCAGACGGAGGGAAAACACAGAGGGTTGGCTGAAGAGGGAGGAAGCTAGGAACCCTTCCTGGGGCTACTGCACACTGGAACATGTTCCTAGACACCAGTGATTCCTACAGAGAGGGTGAGTTTAACAGGCAAGGAGCAATCCACTCTCAATGTGAGCCTTTGGAATCTCAGCAGGAGGAGACCCCTTGACAACCATGGACACGTGAGTTGGCAGGGAAAGTTACTTAGAGAAATAGTTGGGGCAGAACTCCAGCTGGGGACAGAGCACAGAGGGTGTCTTGTGGGAGCAACTGTAGTGGAGCACTGTCAGAGATGTGCATCCCCCTAGGCTTTTTGCTCCCACAGGAGAATTTAGCTCTAGGTGAAATTTCAGACCTGAACTCTGCAAGGCAATCTTACCCATGAGACAGGACTAGTCCAACCTGAGCACCTCTCAGTCTGCTGGCCTCTTGTGGGGCCCTAGCCTGGCCACAGTTGCTTGCAGCATGCTGCCAGGTGCCACTTGGGGCCCACATCATAGCTGGTAAACCATGCCAGAGTGGTCTCTACAAACACACAACAGCTCGTTTGCACCCGTGGCCACCATCCACATTGCTATGCTGGTGCATGTATGCCCAGGCAGACCTAGACTTTCCTTCCTGCCAGCACAATGGTACACCTGCACCCTGCCTTTCCACTGCTGCTGGCGCAAGTGTGCCTCCTCCCCCGATCCCCTTCCCTACCACACCACCCTGGTCTTCAGAACATTGGTTTGCACAGAGCCCCCCAGATCCCACTGTCAGTACCTTGCCCCTAAGCCTCAGCCACCAGAGCAAAACTAGTCATGGAAAACGGTGGACTGCCACCAGCCTTGAGCGGCCACTGCTGCCTGGGTGAACATGCACAGGGTGCAGACAGTCTTGCATCCACCAATGCCCCCACCTTCATGCTAAAACCACCACCTGCAGGGACATGCTCACAGTCCCACTTGGGACTCCTCACCCCCACCAAGCCATACTGCCATCACTGCTGCTGCAAATACCCACATTGAGGCAACAATCTCGGACATGGAAATAAAAAGGATTGTAAGAGACTACTGAGAACAATTATATACTAACAAATTGGGAAACCTAGAAGAAATTAATAAATTCCTAGAAACATATAACCTACTAAAACTGAATCATGACAAAAATAGAAAATCTGAACATATTTATAACTAGTAAGGGCATTGAATCAGTAATAAAGAACCTCCCAACAGGCTGGGCACGGTGGCTCATGCCTGTAATCCCAGCACTTTAGGAGACTAGGCAAACAGATCACTTGAGGTCAGGAGTTCAAGACCACCCTGGCCAACATAGTGAAATCCTGTCTCTACTAAAAAATACAAAAATTAGCCAGGCATGGTGGCAATTGTCTATAATCCCAGCTACTCGGGAGGCTGAGGCATAAGAATTGCTTGAACCAGGGAGGCAGAAATTGCAATGAGCCGAGATTGCACCACTACTGCTCTGCAGCCTGGGCAATAGAGTGAGACTCTGTCTGAAAAAAAAAAGGAAAGGAAAAAACCTCCCAACAAAGTAAGGCTCAGGACTAAATGGCTTGACATGAGAATTCTAACAAATATCTAAAGAAATATTAATGCCAATCTTTCTTGAAATCTTTCAAAAAAAATTTAAAAGAGGAATACTTCCAAACTCATTTTATGAGGCCGGCATTATCTAACACCAAAGCCAAAAAAAAGACACTACAACAAAAGAAAAGTGCAGGCTAAAATTCTTGAATATAGATGCAAAACTCCTCAAAAGCTAACAGCAAACTGAATTTAACTCATTGAAAGGATTATATACTATAAATAGGTGATATTTACCCCAGGATGTAAGGATGGCTCAACATTCGCAAATCAATAATGTAGCACATGAACCGAACAAAGAGTAAAAAATACATGGTTGTCTTAATAGATTGAAAACATTATTTTTAAAAATTCAATTTCTTATAAGAATTCAATAAACTTAGAATACAAGGAAATTCCTTCAGTATAATAAAGGCTGTATATGAAAAGTCCACAGCAAAGATCATACTCAATGGTGAAAAACTGAAACTTGTCCTCTAAGATCAGAAACAAGCAAGGATGTGCACCCTTGCCACTTCTATTCAACATATTTATCAGAGCAATTAGGCAAGACAGAGAAATAAAAGGCACCCACGTTGGAAAAGAAGAAGTTAAATTGAGACGGATCCAAGATGGCGGATTAGACACAACTCCAGCGCACAACACCCAGCGAAAGAGACGCAGAAACCCAGAGATCTCCTAGCTCCAACTGAGGTACCAGGTGCATTTCAACGGGTCTGGTCCGAGGGTGAGCAAAACCCACTCAGGGCAGACCAAGGTGGGGAGGGGTGCTGCTTCACCCAGAAAGCGCATCTGACCAGCAAGTCAGAGGCTCCACCTCTGGCACTCTGGTCCAGATACAGCCCTTCCCCCAAAGCCTCAACAATACACAGAACAGGGGATCTTTGCCAGTCAAGCACCAGGAATTACAAGTGCGGAGTTGAGTAAGAGTCTGCAGACTGAGCTATCGCCCCTTTCCCCCGCCCGAGAGAGAGCAAGCTGTAATGGGGAGCAGCTGGGCGGCCCCTACCCAATGATCAGAGAGAGAGAAAGCTGAAAGGGGGGGACTGCCAGGTGCAGCTGGGCGGGTCCTTAACCTCCCACAGAAACCCCAGAGGGCTGAAGCTCTGACTCTAGTGGGTTGCGTAGCCAGTGCCACAGTCTGAGAGGAACCCTGAATGATCCAGCCCTATGGGGATCGCTCCAGTGTCAAGGCCCTCTGACTGTGCCTCCACCATAATGTGAGCTTGAGCCCAGACATATTTCCCCCTCCTGGAGGCAGTAGAGCTAAGGGAAAGCAGGAACTAAAAGATGGATGATTTTGTAGAAGTTATCTCAAACTCCCTGACATTGACACAATGGCTCGGTGATGGCTGTGTGGTTTTACTAAGACATTGTGTTTTATCTTGGTACCTGTTTTGGGCTAGTTTTATGACTCTGTTTACTCTAGTTTTATGACTCTGTTTACTAAACATTATCT
>CAUYNB010076618.1:0-61722 GCA_963574225.1 Lagothrix lagotricha
CCAGCTACTTGGGAGGCTGAGCCGGGAGGACTGCTTGAGGCCAGGGGGTCGAGGCCACAGTGAGCTGTAATCACAGCACTGCACTCCAGCCTGGGAGATGCAGCAAGACCCTGTCTCAGAAAAAAAAAAAAAAAAAAAAAAAAAAGCAGTATTGACCAAATTCCAGTCCTTGTGATGCAATTCCACTCCTGTTTTTTTTTGTTTCTGTTTGTTTTTTGAGATGGAGTCTCACTCTGTCGCCCAGGCTGGAGTGCAGTGGTGTGATCCGGGCTCACTGCAACCTCCACCTCCCAGGTTCAAGAGATTCTCCTGCCTCAGCCTCCCAAGTAGCTGGGATTACCGGCACCCGCCACCACGCCCGGCTAATTTTCGTATTTGTCCTAGACACAGGGTTTCACCATGTTGGCCAGGCTGGTCTCGAACTCCTGACCTCAGGTGATCCGCCCACCTCGGCCTCCCAAGGCGCTGGGGTGACAGGTGTGAGCCACTGCGCCCAGCCCGCTCCTTGTTATCTTTACACAAGAGAATGGAACACACCATGCGCAGAATACCTGCACGGGAGCATTCACAGCCGCATCTGTCACAGCCAAACAGCGGGAAAGTCTGGGAGGCGCACCAGGGGGTGGGGAGTCAGCACAGCACAGCCATCCACACACGAACACGGCTCAGCACGGAAAGAAGTGAGGCTCTGACACGGCCCACAGGCGGGATGTACCTTGAGGACCCCATGCTTACGAGAGACGCCCGACACAAAAGGCCACATAGTGTGTGATCTCGTTTCTTTCTTTCTTTCTTTCTTTTTTTTTTTGAGATAGAGTCTCGCTCTGTGGCCCAGTCTGGAGTACAATGGCACGATCTTGGCTCATGGCGACCTCCGCCTCCCGGGGGTTTAAGCGATTCTCCTTCCTCAGCCTCCGGAGTAGCTGGGATTACAGGCACCCGCCACCACGCCCAGCTAATTTTCGTATTTTTAGTAGAGACGGGGTTTCTCCATGTTGGCCAGGCTGGTCTCAAACTCCTGACCTCAGGTGATCCACCCCCCGGGGCCTCCCAAAGTGCTGGGATTAGAGGTGTGACGCACTGAGCCCTGCTGTGTGATCCCATTTCTATAAAATGTCCAGGACAGGACAATCCACAGACAGGGAGATGACATTTGATCTCAGACCCTGTTGTGGGTGGAACTGTGTCCCTACAAAGATACGTTCAAGGCCAGGCACGGTGGCTCACGCCTGTAATCCCAGCATTTTGGGAGGCCGAGGCGGGTGGATCACCTGAGGTCAGGAGTTCGAGACCAGCCTGGGCAACATGAGGAAACCCTGTCTCTACTAAAATACAGAACTTAGCCAGGTGTGGTCGTGTGCGCTATCGTGCTAACTACTGGGGAGTCTGGGGTGGGAGGATTGCTTGACCGCAGGAGTTGAGGCTTTCGTGAGCTGTGATTGAGCCACTGCACTCCAGCCCCTGGGGGAGACAGTAAGACTCTCTCTCAAAAAAAAAAAAACAAAGAAAAAAAGGCTGGGATTTGTGACTCACACCTGTAATCCCAACACTTTGGGAGGCCGAGGTGGGCGGGTCAAGATGTCAGGAGATCACGATCAGCCTGGCCAATATAGTGAAACCTCATCTGTACTAAAAATACAGAAATTAGCTGGGCATGGTGACACGCGCCTGTAATCCCAGCTACTCGGGAGGCTGAGGCAGGAGAATCACTTGAACCCGGGAGGCAGAGGTTGCAGTGAGCCGAGATCATGCCACTGCACTCCAGCCTGGGTGACAGAGAGAGACTCAGTCTCAAAAAAAAAAGAGCCCCTGGTTTTCTGGAGGAAGGGTTTGGGGCTGGGGGAACGGCCAGTGCAAAGGCTCTGGGTACAGTGGTCATCTGGTGGAGCTAAGGGAGAGAGTGGAGTGGGGCGGGGAGCTGGGTTAGGAGGGGCCTCTGGGTCGGGGGCAGATGGCGTGGAGCTGTGGTGGCTGAGAGGAACAGGCAGCAACGCTCCGTGGGTCCCGGTGGCTGCGTCTTCTGGGTTGCTTCCGTCTCTCCTGGGAGCCTGCTGTACCTGTATCAATTCTTTGGCTGCAGCCCAGATTCTAGGGGCTGGGGTCGCAGGTAGAGGTGGGGTTGGAGGGAGTGGGGGGAAGCAGCAGGAGCTACCCGGCGGCATTGCCAGCCTCCTCTGCTTGGCCACGTCCCTGCCTGCCAGCCGGCTATTTTTGGCATCTTAGCAGCTGAGTCCCCTCAGGCATCCCCCCAGGCCCCTTGGCCCAAACCAGGCTGTGTGTCTCCTCAGGGTTCCCATTGGCCGTCGATCCTCATCTGCTAAATATCTAGGAAGGCAGCTCCTGCCTTCCCAGTGCCTTCCGACAATCAAAGCCGAGAGGAACAGACGCGGAGCCCCAGGAGGCATCGTCCCTTTAAGTGAAGACAGAGTTTGTAGTTTGCAGCTGTAATTCATTAAGATGAGGTCATGAGGGAGTGGGAGAGCCCTAATTCCGTGACTGGCGTCCTTATCAGAGGGAAATTTGGACAGGAGACACAGGCAAAGGCCCGGTGACAACCCAGGCAGACATTGGAGTGATTCCTCCACAGGTCAGGTGACACCAAGGATGGCCCGATACCACCAGAAGCTGGAAGGGTCAGAAGGGGTCTCCCGAAAGCCCCCAAAGGAAGCGTGGACCCGCCTAAGCTCGGACTTCCAGACTCCAGAACTGTGCGAGAAGAAATTCCTCCCACCGGGCGCAGTGGCTCACGTCACGCCAGTCATCCCAGCACATTGGGAGGCCAAGGTGGGCGGAACACTTGAGGTTAGGCATTGGAGAGCAGCCTGGCCAACATGGAAGCCCTGTCTCTACTAAAAATAGAAAAATTAGCCCAGCATGGTGGCTCACGCCTGTAGTCCCAGCCACTCAGGAGGCTGAGGCAGGAGAATCGCTGGAACCCGGGAGGCGGAGGTTGCAGTGAGCCAAGATCGCGCCTCTGCACTCCAGCCTGGGTGACAGAGCGAGACTCCGTCTCAAAAAAAATAAAAAGGCCGGGTGCGGTGGCTCACGCCTGTAATCCAAGCACTTTGGAGGCCAAGGCGGGCGGATCACCTGAGGTCGGGAGTTCAAGACCAGCCTGACCAACATGGTGAAACCCCGTCTTAAATTCAAACAAACAAACAAACACTATCCATGATTATTATGAAATGCTGAAAGACACGCACCCAGCGGGAAAGGTGGCGGAGATGGCTTCACAGGCGGAGAAAAACCAAGGTTGCCAGACAATACCACACGGTGCTATTCACGGCACAATAAAGGGAAGTGCCACACTGAATTCAGGATCTGGGTGGACGCGTACGCACAGGGACAGATGCCAACACTGGTAATTCACACGCCGCATGGACCAGCACGGAGCGTGGCGGGAAGCAAGCTGTCTGGGTCCCACCAAGAGGAAAGCGAGGAGCCCCCGGTCTCCAGGAGGCCTTGGTCCTCCCGCCCCAGTGTGGGGCCCGTGGGGAACTCGAGGAAGGGACGGAGCGAGAGAGGAGACGTGAGCCCCACCCCAGAAATCGCCTTCAATCCTGACCTGGGCATTTTACAGGGAAGGCAATCCTTCCTTCCCAGCAGGCTCCCTCCCGGCACTGTTTTTCTGGGTCATTCTCTCCAGAGCTGCTGCCGGCCCCCCTACCCCGTGACAGCACACTTAGAGGCTGTGTCACGGGAGGGGACGAGAGACCCAGGGCAGTGATGGCTCTTTTACCCACCCCCCTCCACCTCATAGATCCCCGCTTAGTGTCCTCTCCACAGCGTCTCCAAAACCACCAGTGAAAACCTGCCCACAGGCCGGGCGCAGCGGCTCACGCCTGTCATCCCAGCACTCTGGGAGACCGAGGTGGGAGGATCACTGCAACCCGGGAGGTGGAGGACGCAGTGAGCTGAGACCGTGCCGCTGCACTCCAGCCTGGGCAACAGAGCGAGATCCTGTCTTTGTGTTCTTTTTTTTGGAGACTCCCACCGTGTTGCCCAGGCTGGAATGCAGTCGTGTGATCACTGCAGCCTCCACCTCCCGGGTTCAAGCGATTCTCCTGCCACAGCCTCCCGAGTAGCTGGGGTCACAGGCGCCCGCCACCACACCTGAATACTTTTTATATTTTTAGTAGAGACGGGGGCATCACCTTGTTGGCCAGGTTGGGCTCGAACTCTTGACTTCAAATGATCCACCCACCTCGCCCTCTGGAGTTCTGGGATTACAAGTGTGAGGCAGTGCATGTGGCCTCAAGATCCGGTCCTAAAAAAAGAAGAATAAAGAAAACCTGCCCGCAGCTCTCAGGCAAGAAATGTCCATCTGTTTCTGTCAAGACGGTGCAGGAACCTGCCCTCCCCCCACTGTGGCCTCATCCAAATACTGCAGGCTCTTTCCTCTCAGACAGATCCCTCACGCTGCTCTGCTCCCCCCGGCTCTGGGCACGCACCCTCCCTCCCCTCCTGTTTTTTTTTTAGACAGAGTCTCGCTCTGTTGCCCAGGCTGGAGTGCAGTGGCTCGATCTCAGCTCACTGCAGCCTCCACCTCCCGGGTTCAAGTGATTCTCCTGTCTCAGCCTACCGAGGAGCTGGGTTTACAGGTGCCTGCCACCATGCCCAGCTTATTTTTGTAGATTAAGTACAGACGGGGTTTCACTGTGTTAGCCAGGATGGTCTCCATCTCCTGACCTCATGATCTGCCCGCCTCGGCCTCCCAAAGTGCTGGGATTATAGATGTGAGCCACCATGCCTGGCCTTTTTTTTTTTTTTTTTTTTTTTTCTGAGACGGAGTTTCACTCTTGTCGCCCAGGCTGGAGTGCAGTGGCACAATCTCAACTCACCACAATCTCCACCTCCCGGGTTCAAGCGATTCTCCTGTCTCAGCCTCCCGAGGAGCTGGGATTACAGGTGCCTGCCACCACACCCAGCTAGTTTCTGTATTTTCAGTAGACACCAGGTTTCACCATGTTAGTCAGGCTGGTCTCAAAATCCTGAGCTCAAGTGATCCGCCCACCTCAGCCTCCCAGAGTGCTGGGATTACAGGCGTGAGCCGCCACGCTTCAGTCCCATTTTGTAAATTAGAGGTTTCTTTTTAAGCTGGAATGATTTATTTATTTGTTTATAGACAGGGTCTTGCTTTGTCGCCCAGGCTGGAGTGCAGCGGTGTGATCTTGGATCACTGCAGCCTCCACCTCCCCGGCTCAAGTGATCCTCTCACCTCAGCCTCCCAAAGTGCTGAGAATATAGGCATAATCTACCATGCCAATTTTTGTTTTGAGATGGAGTTTCGCTCTTGTTGCCCAGGCTGGAGTGCAACGGTGTGATCTAGGCTCACCACAACCTCCGCCTCCTGGGTTCAAGTGATTCTCCTTCCTCAGCCTCCCGAGTAGCTGGGATTGCAGGCGCCCACCACCACGTCCGGCTAATTTTTTGTATATTTAGTAGAGACGGGGTTTCACCATATTGGTCAGGCTCGTCTCGAACTGCTGACCCCAGGCGATCCACCTGCCTCAGCCTCCCAAAGTACTGGGAATACAGGCGTGAGCCGCTGCACCTGGCCAAGAATTTTTTTAAAAGCACTTCCCACAGAGCACAGATAAGGGCAAAATCAGGAAGCTTCCTGGAGCGATGATAGGTCTGGAATGGCTTGGTCACAGCCACACTGATCCAGTGGCAGAGGTTGCAGCGGGAGGCCTCAGTCCGGATGCGCTGTGTGACCTCCGTGGAGAAACCTACCCTCTCTGGACCTCGTCTGTCACAGCACAGGCACAAGAGCCCTGCAGGGCGCCCTGCAAGCTCTGGCTGTATAATTACTCCCGGGATGAGAGGACAGCTGATCCCTCTCGCCCAGCAGGGGCCACTCAAGCTGTGACCTAGTTTTTCAAACCTACCTCCCCCCACAACAGCCTGGCCCCATCACTTCCTCCGCAGGGTGCTGCGGGGAGGCGGGAGGGGATCGGGCAGCTGGACTGAGGCTTCTCACATGTCCCCTGAGGGTCTGGTGCCCCCCAACTTGGGAGGAAGAACTGGTTCCTGGAGAGGGGACGGTGGGACATTCGATTCTCTCTGCAGGACCCCCATCTCCTCACCATGCGCCCTGAATGAATCTCACTGGCCTCTCTGGCTCTTGCAGCGGGGTGTCTCTTGGGGGGAGGGCTGTGGGGGTCTTCAAGATGTCAGAGAACCCCCTCAACTCCTGCTGCTCTTGGGTGAGGAAGGGGCTGGGTGCCCTGAGCAGGGGGTGACCCTTTCTGGGTCAGTTTCCTCATCCTGGAGCTCTGGGCCGTAGGTAGGATGGGGTTAGAAGGCCAGGACCGCCCCCCGCCACTGCTTTTGTTTGAGACAGGGTCTCACTCTGTTGCCCAGGCTGGAGTGCAGTGGCTTTTGATCACAGGACACTGCAGCCTCAACTTCCTAGGCTCAAGTGATCCTCCTGCCTCAGCCTCCCAAGAAACTGGAACTACAGCTGTACAACACCAGGCCTGGCTAATATGTAAAATGTATTAAGTCCAGGAGTGGCGACTCACGCCTGTAATCCCAGCACTTTGGGAGGCTGAGGCAGGTGGATCACCTGAGGTCAGGAGTTCGAGACCAGCCTGGCCAACATGGTTAAATCCCGTCTCTGTTAAAAATACGAAAATTAGCCGGGCGTGGTGGCGGGTGCCTGTGATCCCAGCTACTCGGGAGGCTGAGGCAGGAGAATCGCTTGAACCTGGGAGGCGGAGGTTGCGGTGAGCCAAGATCACGTCACTGCTCTCCAGCCTGGGCGACAAGAGCGAAACTTTGTCTCAAAGAAAACAAGTAAGTAAAATAAAATAAATAAAAAGAAATCCACGCCCTGAGTGGGGAGGGAGAGAGGCGGTGAGTCCCAGGAGCTGCGGGTCCCCTGGTTTACACCGTCTGCCCCATTGGGAGTGTATCCTGGTGTTTGGGGTGAGGAGGGGACAGATTAGGTTTTTGCTGTTACTGGTGTTTTTGTAATAATGAATGCAGGTTTCTCTTTTTGGCCCCGAGGACATCTTGTGCGGATGAGTCTCTGTCCTGGGCACTGCAGGGTGCTCAGCAGCGTCCTGGCCTCCACCCATGCCGAGCCAGGAGCACCCCCTTCCCAGTCGTGACAGCCACAAGCGTGTCTGGACACGGCCCAGCGTCCCCTGCAGGGCAGAACCTCTCTGAGTAAGAGTCCTTGCTGTAGAGGACGCTGGCACACAGCGGGCATCCAGTTCATGCCCCGGGAGGAGCCAGGGTGATTCAGCCTGTTCACACGGGGAGGCGGAAACCCAGAGAGGGCCAGCAATGCCGTCACAGCCACACAGCGGGGAGGAAGCAGTTATAAGACGCGACCCTGTACCTGTGCACCCCTGTTGTTCCCATGGCTTTGCTAGGGCTCAGGGGAACCTCATGCCCCAGGGGACCTGACCACTGCCCATCTCGTGCCAGCCTGGCTGAGCCTTGAGGTCTCTGGGAGCTGACCTAGGTTGAGCAAAGCTCCCTCCTCCCACACCTGCCAGGCAGCCCCATCACAAAAGCTTCGGGGTCCCTGAGCACAGGCCCCAGTCTTGCAGATGTTTAAGAGACATGTATGGGATGGCCGGGTGTGGTGGCTCACGCCTGTAATCCCAGCACTTTGGGAGGCTGAGGCGGGTGGATCATGAGGTCAGGAAATCGAGATCATCCTGGCCAACACGGTGAAACCCCGTCTCTGCTAAAAATACAAAAAAAAAAAAAAAAAAATTAGCCAGGTGTGGTGGTGGGCACCTGTAATCCCAGCTACTCGGGAGGCTGAGGCAGGAGAATTGCTTGAACCCAGGAGGTAGAGATTGCAGTGAGCCAAGATCATGCCAGGGCACTACAGTCTGGGCGACAGAGCGAGACTCTGTCTCAAAAGAAAAAAAAAAAAAAGGCCGGGTGGGCAGATCACCAGGTCAAGAGATTGAGACCATCCTGGTCAACATGGTGAAACTCTATCTCTACTGAAAATGCAAAATTTAGCCAGGCGTGGTAGCATACACCTGTAGTCCCAGCTATTCAGGAGGCTGAGGCAGGAGAATTGCTTCAAAGGAGACATGGATGGAAGCCAGGGAGTCCCCAGGGCCAGCCTGTACCTGAGTTTCCTCAGCCCTGGCCCTGGACGCCGCCTTCCTGGACTGAGGCTGTGGTCGGTGTGGGGGCTGGGGTCCTCAGTGCCCACAGGGGACCTGATGTGTGGCTGCTAATTCCTCATGAAGCCCCTCGCAGACACAAACAGTGCCTCTAGCATCCCAGGGCCTGCTCTAAACAGGCCACAGACCCAGACCTCCAAACACCCAAAGCTCCTTGCAGGACCACATGGGGAAACTGAGGCTCAGAGAGACATGAGATTCGCCCAGGCCACTCCTGATGGTTCATGAAAGACTTCCCGTATGCCAGGTCTCAGGATGCATCCCACTTCCCTCCTTCCTTCATTCACCCATCTCACGTGCCAGGCTTGCTGGGCACGGAGGTGCACGCCTGCCATCCCAGCACTCTGGGAGGCTGAGTGGACAGGACTGCTGAACCCAGGAGTTGTAGACCAGCCTGGGTGACAGAGCCAGACCCCATCTCTACAAAAAAAATGTTAAAATTAGCGTGGTCTGGTGGGGCATACCTGTGACCTCGACTACTTGGGAGGCTGAGGTAGGAGGATTGCTTGAGCCCAGGAGGTGGAGGCTGCAGTGAACCTTGCAATGGTCACACTACTGCACTCCAGCCCGGCCAGCAGGACAAGGTGCTGTCTCAAAAAAGGAAAAGAGAAGAAAATGTGCCAGGTGCTCTTCCACCAACTAGAAATACATCAGAGAAGACAGGCCAGAAAGTCCCCGTCCTTCTTTATTTATTTATTCAGTGAGGCGGAGTCTCGCTCTGTCGCCCAGGCTGGAGTTCAATGGTGTGATGATCTTGGCTCCCTGTAACCTCTGCCTTCCGGGTTCAAGCGATCCTCCTGCCTCAGCCTCCTGAGTAGCTGGGACTACAGGCGCACGCCACCACACCCGGATAATTTTTTTATTTTTAGTAGAAACAGGATTTCACCATATTGGTCAGGCTGGTCTTGAACTCCTGACCTCTAGTGATCCGCCCACCTCGGCCTCCCAAAGTGCTGGGATTACAGGTGTGAGCCACCGCGCCTGGCCTATTTATTTATGTTTTGAGACAGAGTCTCGCTCTGTCGCACAGGCCGGAGTGCAGTGGCACGATGATCTCGGCTCACTGCAGCCTCCGCCTCCCGGGTTCAAGCAATTCTCCTGCCTCAGCCTCCTGGGTAGCTGAGATTACAGGCCCTGTGCCACCACGCCTGGCTGATTTTTTGATTTTTAGTAGAGACGGAGTTTTGCCATGTGGGCCAGGCTGGTCTCAAACTCCTGACCTCAGGTGATCCGCCTGCCTCCGCCTCCCAAACTGCTGGGATTATAGGCGTGAGCCACCGCGCCCGGCCCCCTGTCCTTAAGCAGCTTACATTCTGGTGCAGGTGACGCTGTGAAATCAGTGTACGTTACATCAGCTGCTACTAAACGCCACGGAGGTGAGAACAGCTGTGTCCTCGGGTGACGTCACCTCCTCGGCTCAGCGCCCCGCCGTCCACAGGCGTGAAGCTGGAGCTGGGGCCGGCGACCGAGAGCCTTCCTGCCTCCTGTCCCCGCCAAGGGGCACCTCCCACCAGGCCCCGGACTGCCCGTCTGCCCCGCAGGACGTCTCGGTGAGCTCTGCTGCCTGGCCTTGGGGGTCTGGGTGAGCGTGGCGTCGACCCCTGCGGAGGGAGGACGTGTGTTTCAAGGACAGAGCCTCATTGCCATGCACGACCAGCCGCAGAGGCCGTTGGCAGGGGGGCCGGGCCGGCGGCAGGGACGGCGCTGGCAGAGGTGGACAGGAGTGGGGGTCTGTCCTGAGCAGGTGGGGGCGGTCCGTGTGCTGGCCCCCGCCATGCCATCGCACCCCAGGACGCTGGTCCTCCTCCTAAGCCCCAGCATGTGCCGGGATCTGCGTGGGTGCTGGCGACACAGTGGCTTTCACGGGGACGCCCGCAGCGCCACAGCCTGTGCACGGCGCCTCCACAGCCTATTACAGCTGTTCCATTCAATGCCTTCCAGTACATTCACAGATGTCCACCGGCACCTCTAGTTCCAGAACATTCCATCACCCCCAAAAGGAAGCCCTTTCCCCATCAGCAGTCACTGCCACCCCCTCCCTAGCCGCGTCCCCCACGCATCCGCCTCCCGCCTCTGCGGATCGGCCTGTCCTGGACATTTCCAATCAATGCGATCGGATGTCTGTGGCCTCCGGGGACTGGCGTCTCTCCCTGAGCGCCAAGTCCGGGGGACACACGGGCGAGGATCACGCAGCCAGCCAATGGGCAGATCGTCTCAAAACGGCGCTGAGGAGGGGAGCCAGCAGGGAGCGCTGGGCTGTGCTGGGCTGTGGTTTTGTTTCACCGGCCCAGGAAGGCCCTGTCTGAGCTGAGACCGGGATGGGGAGCCCGGGTCAGCAGGGTACAGCAAGGCGAGGGGCAATGATGGCAGGGGTGTGTCTGAGCTTGGTGGGACAGGAGCCCAGGCTGGCAACGGCCAAACCACACGGGGCACTGAACCCCGAGGGAGGTGTCCCGACATGCGTCCACGGGGAATAGGGAGCCATGGGAGGATATTGAGCGAGAGCATGGCGAGATCTGGGTTGCAGTTGGAAGGCGCGTCCAGCTCTGCGTGGTCTGACCCCGGGTCGCCCTCCCTCACCCGAGCCTTGGAAAGTCTTGACTCTTGGCCGCACCTCCATCTCGAGAGAGCAGGATTCTCTTACCTCCCTCTCCACCCCGTCACCGACACGCAGAGCTGCGGCCAACGGCCGAGCCTGGGGAGGCTGAACTGAACACTAGGCACCAAATCAATGTCCACTCCGGAGCCAGGACAAGAACGCGTGGGTCCCCACCTGAATTGGCCGCTGACCGCCTTGGGCAGAGACACTGAAGTCTCTGAGCCTCAGTTTCTGCTTCTGCAAAAGGGAACCGCAGGGTCCCAGTCACCTCCCGGTGAGAAGTCGGCCGAGGAGGTTCCTTCCGGGGAAGTCTCCACTGGGTGCCAGGGGGGGTCAGGAGCCCTGAGTCCCAGCCCCTGGTCAGCTCTTGGCTATGTCTTCACTTCATTCATTCCTTCATCCAACAAGCATTCATTCATTCACTCATTCTTTCGTTCATTCAACAAGCACTTAATGCCTGTGTGCCAGGCACTGGTTTTAAGAGAAACAGCACTGAGCAAAACAGATAAATCCCTGCATTCTGTCTATGGGTGAGGGACAGAAGAACCACGTAAAGCCGACTGTCACAGGGCCGGCCACGGTACGGGGAAAAATAAACAGGGAAGGGGGGACTGGGGCTGGCAAAATAAAGGCCTCCCCACAGCCAGCCCGTTCTAATCCCCGGAACTGCAGATAAAGCCACCTTACATGGAAAAACGGCCTCTGCAGATGGGATTAAGTAAGAATTGTGAGATCCGGAGATCATCCCTGATCATCCGGAGGCCTGACATCCTCACCGGGTCCTCGAGAGGGGAGGCGGGAGGGTGAAAGTCAGAGACAGACTGGAAGAGGCCGCGCTCAGGCTGTGAAGGGGGAGGAGGGGGCCCCAAGCCAAGGGACGCGGGTGCCTCTGGACACTGGGAAAGATGGGAACCAGATTTTCACCTGGGGCTCCCAGGAGGGCCCAGCCTTGCTCATGTCCTGTTTTTATTTTTATTTTATTTTATGTTTTGAGTCAGAGTCTGGCTCTGTCACCCAGGCTGGAGCGTAGTGGCAAGATCTTGACTCACTGCAACTTCCGCCTCCTGGATTCAGGCGATTCTCCTGCCCCAGCCTCCTGAGTAGCTGGAACTACAGGCATGAGCCACCACGTCTAGCTAAGTTATTTATTTATTTATTTATTTTAAGGTGGGGTTTCACCATGTTGGTCAGGCTGGTCTTGAACTCCCGACCTCAGGTGATCCGCCCGCCTTGGCCTCCAAAGTGCTTGGATTACAGGCGCGAGCCACCGCGCCCGGCCAGGTTTTTGTATTTTTAGTACATACGGGGTTTCGCCAGGTGGGCCAGGCTGGTCTCAAACTCCTGACCTCAGGTGATCCTCCCGCCTTGGCTTCCCAAAGTGCTGGGATTACAGGAGAGAGCTCCCGTGCCTAGCTAATTTTTGTATTTTTTTTTTTTTTTTTGGTAGAGACGGCGTTTCACCATGTTGGTCAGGCTGGTCTCAAACTGCTGACCTCATGATCCACCCGCCTTGGCCTCCCAAAGTGCTGGGCTTATAGGTGTGAGCCCTCCATGCCCAGCCTCATGCTCTGGTTTTATGCCAGTGAGGCCCATTTTGGGCTCCGGCCTCCAGGGGGTCTGATAATAAATGTGTGTGGTTCTCAGCCACTGCTGTCGCAGCAGCCAGGACTCATACCGGGTCACTGCAGTCTTGAAGAGGGAGGTCGCCCGATGTCCCCCATGGCAGGACCTGAGAAAGGGAGGCCTCTCTTTCCTGTGTCCCCAGCTGTCCTTAGATCCTGGACTAATTGTCCAGGAAGCTCTTTGCCCAAGGAGGAGGCGGAGTGTGGCTGGGAGTGGTGGGGTCCCTCCCTGGAGCAGAGGCAGCCCTGCCCGCTAGGTACCTGGTGGGCAGCTCCCCGCCTCGGCTCCCAGCCAAGGCCCCGGCCCTGCCAAGCCACCCCCTCCATTCTTTGCAGGGCTGTTCCCCTCCGCCCTCTTGCAAGGTTACCTCCAACCCATCCTCCCTCCAGTCCTCGCCCAGGGCAGGGTTGCTGAAGTCTCCCTTGGGAAAGGCCCTCCTGGAGGCTGGCCAAACCCAGAGCGGGCAGGGGTGAGAGGCGTGGTAGTGGCCCCCTCTGTACCCGGGCCCACAGCGACCTCCATCCTCCCTCCCTCTGCCCCCCCCACCACAACTGGGGCAGTGGGAGTAAGGGGAGTGTGGTCTGGAACCGACCCCCATTCGAGCTTCTAAGACAGATATGGGAGGAGGGGGTCCAGCCCCTCACAGCACGCTGCCCTGCAAGGTCTGCTTTTGGGGACACGCCGCTGGTCCCCCAGGACCCCTGCATCCTCTGTCCTAGATCCAGGCCCTCCCGGGGCTTCATCCATGACAACTCATTAAGCCCTAATTAGCTTCCATCTGCTGTTAGTCCCTGTCATCCCCTGGAGGGGCTGGGGGCCTCCCGACCCACTTTCCTTCCCAGCCAGTGCACGGGCCGTGGACTGCCCTTGGCAGGCGGGGCCTCTAGATCTGGAACCAGTTTTGGAGCGTCCACTGTCTACACCGGCAACTTCACCCACTAGCCCGGCCCTGAGAGGGAAAATAATGAAGTTCATTTTGGAGAGAAGGAGACTGAGGGTCAGAGTGGGCCCCAGGTCACTGCATCACTTAGCTGGAACCTGAATCTGACACCAGCTTCTACCCACAAAATCCCAGCTCCCTCCTAGAGGGTGGAGGGCGCTCTTTGGAGGCCCAGGATTGACATGAGGTGGTGGGTGGCTCCAGGGAGGCCCACCGGGGCAAACGTTGCTCTCAGAGTTCTTCAAGAGGCTCTCCACGTGGTGACGAGGTAGTGACTCAGGGGTGCCCGGGAATGACAGCACTGTGGGAAGAGACATCAAACTGCCTTCTATTCCCACTCAGCAAGGGACCTGCAGGTCCCGCTACCCTGGGGGTGGACGGCAGTGGTCTCCGCCACCGGACAGAGGAGAGCACAGAGGCTGAGGGGGGCTGGGCAAGGCTGCTGCCGTGACCATCGTGACCTGAGCATCTGTTTAATGGCGGCACCCTGAGCCGGAGCGGAGGTGGGCAGCATCTTATTTAATTCCATGTGGGGTCAGTCTGACAGAGGGGACGTCATTTGCTGGAAGTCACCAGTGGAGACCAGTCAGGGCGGGGAAGGCTGAAGTGAAGCCTCCTAAGCCCCCAGTCCCACTGCCCAGCTGACCCCTTCCTGCCACCCCCCATGATCCAGGTGGACATAGGAGCTGGGCCGACAGGGGAAGCCCGTGGGCTCTTCCCACCCGGACCCTGTCTCTGATGATGGCTGCTGCTTCGGCTCAGAGAAGAGCCAGGGTACGATGCCCCGGCAGCCCACCCTGCACCAGCCTCCTCATAAAGCCAGCGCCACCCTCTCTGAACCTTTTCAGCCTGCATCTTCCACCTGGCCACTCACACATCACAACTTTTCCATCCTCTCCACACCACTTCCAGGGAGCCCTCCTGGGTTGCTCTGGTACTCACAGCTCTATTTTCCCCAAGGTTCCCCGCAGCCAAGCCCCAGATCGTCCCTCTGCGTATGCCACTGCACACCGGACACCTGCTCCCCACCCCGGCCGGAGGGAGAGGTGCTGCAGCCGCACTGTGCGTCCGTGGCTTCACCAGGGACCGCTTGCTACAATGCCGGTTCCGGGGCCCATCGCCTCGGAAGTTCTGACTCCTCAGAACTGGGTTGGGGGTGCGGGATACCAGCACCGTTAGTGCCCGAAGCACGTGCTGAGAAACCCGGTTATAAGGGGGTCTCCGGTGCAGGGACCTGGGGCTTTTCTTGAGCCCAGACCAAGGCGCAAGGTGCTGCTCCCCCAAACTTGTTGATTGAATGGGGCTCAGGGCCTCCCCTAGCCAGGCCCCAGAGGCCCGGGAGGTCACAGAGAAGCCCCTACCATCCCTGGTGCTGTTGAGACGCAGGCCCCCAGAGCAGGGGACTCAGCCCTGTGCCCCCAGATCCCTCCCCGCCAGGCCGGGCCGTCAGCTCCAGGGATGGAGCAGGCTCCGGTGTGGACCCCAGACACCCTGTGCGTCTTCCTGCTTCGCACCCCCAGGCTGGACCAGACCCGGCTGCAGGGAGACAGGGCAGGAAGGCGCCGGCTGCGGGCTCTACCCGGACCGTTCCCCACACCCCAGACCCAGCCGGTCCCCCCTTCATCTCCTCCTGGAGAGGAGCGCATTCTCCTCCCAGGCGTCCCCACTGCCGGGGGAGATGCCCACCCGGTTCCCCGCTCCTTGGAGCCCCAGGGGAGGGGCGGGGGGACCCCAGGGTGGGGAGTTCGCCCCCAAAGTTTCCAGGGGGAGCGTGGGGGGCCTGGCAAGGAGCGATCGCCCGGGAGGGGTGCGCGGGGCAATTTCCCCCGACTGAGGACAGGGTCGCGGGCTGGGGGGCTCTGGGCGGCAGGGGCGCAGGCTGCGGGGTCCCCAGGCCTGTGGGCGCTCCCCCCGCCGGGTCCCGGCGCAGCCACTCACCTGGGCGGCTCTGCCGCGGACACGGCGCGGGCTGCGGCGCGGGGGCCGCCCGGAGCCGACAAGAGCAGCCGCCGCCGCCGCCGCCTCCCGGGCTCCGCCGTGCGCGCCGCCGCCGCGCGCACCCGGCCGCCTGTCTCCTCGGCGCGCCTGGCGGGAGCGCGCGGGGGCTGCGCGGGGCGGCGTGCGCGGCAGCTGGGGCCGCAGGTGTGCGAGGTCACGTGGGTGCAGGTGCGGGGGAGGGGGGGCGCCGGGAGGGCGGGTGCGTGACCCCTGCGTGCGCACCCCGCGCGCCTCGAGTTCGAGGACCCCGTGTCCCCATGGTCTGGGTGCGCCTGCGGAGACGGCCGTGCAAGAAATGCAGGGGCGTCCTGAGTGCAGCAGGTTGCTCCGTGTAGAACCTTCTGGAAGCTGCCATCGCCTCCTCTGCCCGCGTCTTCCATCCCCAGCCCAGCCCTCCAGGCCCGTTGCTTATGTGGCCTCGGAGGAAGCTTAGCCACGGGGCTCCAGAGCCTGCCGTGGCTCCCTATTGCCTTGAGGGTCCTGTCTGCTCTCCAAGTATGCTGGTGGAGATGGACTCTTGCTCTGTCTTTTCTTTGAGATGGAATCTTGCTCTGTCGCCCAGGCTTAATTGCAGGGGCACAATCTCGGCTCACCGCAACCTCTGCCTCTCGGGTTCAAGCGATTCTCCTGCCTCAGCCTCCTGAGTAGCTGGAATTACAGGTGCCCATAACCAGGACTGGCTAATTTTTGTATTTTTAGTAGAGACGGGGTTTCACCATGTTGGCCAGGCTGGTCTTGAACTCCTGACCTGGTGATTCGCCCATCTCGGCCTCCCAAAGGGCTGCGATTACAGGTGTGAGTCTCCGCGCCCGGCTGCCTGCACTCTGGTCCGCGTCTCTCACTCCTGCCCAGGCTCCTCAGCCTTCCTCAAACAGGCGGAGTCCCTCCAGTCCCAGGCCCTGGGCTTGGCTGTGCTCAGCTTGGAAGGCCTTTCCCTCCGTCCTGCCCTGGAGCAGTTGGGAGCCTCTCAGTTTGTAGATGGGACTTGTTCCCCAGCGGGGCTCCCCCTCAGCACACGGCAGTGCGCACACTAAGTGTGCCATGAGTGCTAGTGGAAAGCAAGCTTTTTACTTTTTTTTTTTTTTCTATGAAACATGGAGACCGAGGTATTGAACTCTGGAGTCGCATGATGGCATCCATCATAAACTACCTGGCCCTGAGTCAGGCATCTCTGTGGTAGCGATGAGGATCTGGCCGTCCCCCAACAGGTGGCTGTGGGAGCTTTTTACCTTTTTTTGTTGTTGTTTTTTATTTTTATTTTTAGATGGAGTTTCACTCTGGTCGCCCAGGCTGGAGTGCAGTGGTGCAATCTCTGCTCACTGCAACCTCCGCCTCCCGGGTTCAAGCGATTCTCCTGCCTCAACCTCGTGAGTAGCTGTAATTACAGGCACCCACCACCACGCCCGGCTAATTTTTGTATTTTAGTAGAGACAGGGTTTCGCCAAGTTGGCCAGGCTGCTCTCGAACTCCTGACCTCAGGTGATCCACCCGCCTCGGCCTCCCAAAGTGCTGGGATTGCAGGCGTGAGCCACCGCGCCCGGCCGCTTGCTGTGCCTTCCGAAGGCTAAATTTAGCCTCCCCATCTCACAGACGAGCAAACCAAGGCTGCGAGATGTCATTTGTCCCAAGTGAGGGGCGGGAAGAAGGCCTCGGGGGCCCGTGTGTGCAACCTTGCCCTGTCCACTCCCTCTGCCCACCCGCAGTCCCCCCGCCCGCTGTGTGCTCCCAGTGGCTTTGATGGTGGCCTGGCATCCGTGCAGCCACCTGTGACTCAACCAGGCTCTGTTCCCAGACTGTCGCGTTGGCTGGAGGCCCAGAAACCGAGTCCCCGGAGGCTGCAGGCCAGGCTCCCCATGGGATGCTGCGGGAGGGGGGGTGGGTACGGGTCACTTCCTGGCCCCGGAGCGATCTGGAAGGACTTTGTGACCCCCTGCCACCCTCTCCCCACCAGCGGGCTCTGGGCTGCTGCTGCGCTGCCTGACCCCGGTGGGGGGTCTCTTTCTCTCTCTGATCCTGTTTCTGCCTCTCAGGGTTCTTGGAGGAAGGCGTTCATTGAGCACCTGCTGTATACCAGGTCAAGAGCTGGAGGAGGAGGCGCTTCCAGGCTCGAGGGGGATTTCCATGGACAGAGGGAACAGATGCCTTAGATATGAAATGATCACAGAACATTGTGGAAGGGGCAGTAGCGACACCCAGCCCTGGACCTCAGCCAGAAGCCAGGGAGGCTTCCCGGAGGAGGGGGCGTTTGCTATGAGTCCTGGCAGGTGAGGGATGTCAGCTGGTGTGTGACGTGGGGGAGGTCCCTCCAGCCTCAGTTTCCACCTCTGCAAAATGGGGATCAGAACAGTTCCCATCTTCCTCCATGGCTGCAGAGATTCTGCAGTGGTTCTGCCTGGCCTGCGGCCGCTGTTCCAAAGACCTTGGGCGTGGAGACTGGGCCAGGCTCCCACCTCAGGGCCTCCCCCCTTCACCCCTACTCCAGACCTCTGCTCGCCCGCCCCTCCCCTCTTCACTAGGGCCTCCATCACCACCCTCCCCTCCTCTGCTGGTCCCTCTCTCCCGGCCTGTGTGACACATGCCTGCTAAGATGTCCTGTAATTTGCTGGTGTGGCCCATGCTCTACCCTCCCTTCTTACCACTGTCTCCAGTGTCCGGCATAGAAAAATGCTGATTGAACAGATGGATGATCCAGAGGCATTGACAGTGGTGGCATTTGTTCCCAGAGCAGGCGTTTCGGGGGTCTGAGTGGGGAAGCGGCCCCACAATCCTGGTTTCCCTGGAAATGTCTACTGCTTCCAGAAACCATTGCCTCGTTCTCCCCAACCTTTTTTTTTTTAAGAGACGGGGTTTCACCATGTTGGCCAGGTTGGTCTCAAATTCCTGACCTCAAGTGACCTGCCCGCCTCAGCCTCCCATAGTGCTGGGATTACAGGTGTGAGCCACCGTGCCTGGCACCTCCCCTTTTTTGGAGATGGAGTCTCGCTCTATCGCCCAGGCTGGAATGCACTGCAACCTCCACCTCCCGCGTTCAAGCGATTCTCCTGCCTCAGCCTCCCGAGTAGCTGGGATTACAGGCGCACGCCACCGCTAATTTTCGTATTTTTAGTAGAGTTGGGGTTTCACCATCTTGGCCAGGCTGGTCTTGAACTCCTGACTTTGTGATCCACTCGCCTCAGCCTCCCAAAGTGCTGGGATTACAGGCATGAGCCACTGCGCCCGGCCTTTTTTTAAATGCAGGGTCTTGCTCTGTCCCTCACGCTGGAGTGCAGTGGCGCAGTCATAGCTCACTGCAGCCTTGACCTCCTGGGGTCAAGTGATCCTCGCGCCTCAGCCTCCCGAGAAGTTGAGACTATAAATGAGCACCACACCCAGCTAATTTTTTCATTTTTTGTAGAGATAGGGTCTCACTGTGTTGCCCAGGCTGGTCTCAAACTCCTGGCCTCAAGTGAACCTCTCTCCTTGGCCTCCCCAAGTGCTGGGATTATGGTTGTGACCCACTGTGCCCAGCCCAGTCTTGTAAATATTATATGTTGGCCGGGCGCAGTGGCTCATGCCTGTAAACCCAGCGCTATGGGAGTCCAAGGTGGGTGGATCACCTGAGGTCGGGAGTTCAAGACCAGCCTGACCAACATGGGTAAACCCCGTCTCTACTAAAAATACAAAATTAGCTGGGCATGATGGAGCATGCCTGTAATCCCAGCTACTCGGGAGGCTGAGGCAGGAGAATCTCTTGAACCCGGGAGGTGGAGTTTGCAGTCGTGTAAGGTCGCGCCACTGCACTCCAGCCTGGGCAACAAGAGTGAAACTCCATCTCAAAAAAAAAAAAAAAAAAAATGTATGTCCATTGAATCCTCCACAAAGTGATGAGGGATTAGTTATTATTTTGAGAAGGAGTCTCGCTCTGTCATCCAGGCTGGAATGCAGTGGTGCTATCTCAGCTCACTGCAACCGCCGCCTCCCGGGTTCAAGCAATTCTCCTGCCTCAGCCTCCTGAGTAGCTGGGATTACAGGCACGCGCCACCACGTCCAGCTAATTTTTGTATTTTTTTTTTTTTTTTTTTTGTAGGAAAGGTGTTTTACCATGTTGGCCAGGATGGTCTCCATCTCCTGACCTCGTGATCTGCCCGCCTCGGCCTCCCAAAGTGCTGGGATTACAGGCGTGAGCCACTGCACCCGGCCTATTATTATTTTTTTAAGAGACAAGGTCTCATTCTGTTACCCAGGCTGGAGTACAGTGTGGTGATCACGGCTCACTGCGGCCTTGAACTTCTGGGCTGAAGTGAACCTCCCACCTCAGCCTCCCGAGTAGCTGGGACTACAGGCACCCACCACCACACCTGGCTAATTTCTAAATTAACTTTATTTATTTATTTGAGACAGAATCTCACTCTGTTGCCCAGGCTGGAGTATAGTGATACAATCTTGAGTCACTGCAACCTCCACCTCCCAGGTTCAAGCAATTCTCCTACCTCAGCCTCCTGAGTAGCTGGGACTACAGGCACATGCCACCATGCCCATTTAATTTTTGTATGTTTAGTAGAGATGGGGTTTCACCATGTTGGCCAGGCTGGTCTTGAACTCCTGACCTCAGGTGATCCGCCCACCTCGGCCTCCCAAAGTGCTGGGATTACAGGCATGAGCCACCGTGCCTGGCCCAGATTAATTTTTAATCAACAGGGTCTTGCTGTTTTGCCCAGGCTGGACTGCAGTGGCGCAATCACAGCTCACCACAGTCTCAAACTCCTGGCCTCAAGTGATCCTCCCACCTCAGCCTCCCAAAGTGCTGGGATTATATGTGCAAGCCACTGTGCCTGGCCTGGATTCATTATTATTCCCACTTTACAGATGGGAATTTGGGGACTCAGAGAGGTTAGGTCACTGGCCTCAGGTCACACAGCGTCTGCCTGCTGAAGCTGGGGCTTGATCTCAGGCATCTGGAGCCCAGGGCTTCCACGACTCTACACGTTTGCCTCTTAGCAGCCAAGGACTCTATCCCCAGGTACAGAGGGAGGCCGCTTGTCTGGGGCCACACCTGAGGCTCCCAGGCCACCTGCCCCCGAAGCCTCCCTCCCTGGGGCAAGACTGACATTCCCACCCGCACCTGGTCACGTACTTCCTGCTGGAGAGCGCTGGCAAGAGGAGAGCTTTTAATTCAGAACTGATTCCTGCCACGGAAGAGCTCCTGCTATTTTCCCAGGCAGGAGAGCACAGGACAGGGACCCCTCGGCCCCACCGCGCCCCTCCCCAGAAGGATGCCCTCCTCCTCAGGCTGCTGCCTCCCTGTCCCCAACCTCTCCCACGGCTTCCCCATCTGCAGCCACCCTCTCCGCCCAGGTGGTGAGTCTCCATGGCAACGTCTCATCGCAGGTGGTCGTAACCTTAGCAACCAGGTGCTTCCCGCCCCACGGCCTGGGAGGCTCAAAGCCTCACTTGCATCCCCTCCCACGCTCCCCCTGCCCCCAGGGGCACTTCTCCAGGTGGAACCAAGGGAGATGCATCCCACCAGGATGCTGGGCCCAGAGACTTCAGGGACACCCCAAGGTCACCCAGTGGCTGAGAAGCTGGGCGTGGGGTGTTCCAGGGGACATCAAACCCCTCTCCCTCATCCGGCAGAAGGCAAAAGACCCTGCCCTTCTCGGCATCTCCTGAACTGCTACTATGTGCTGGGTCCACGCCAGGCTCAGGTGCAGTCCCTGCCCTCAGGAGGCTCCCACTCAGGACAGGGGGTGTGGAGACCCTGACCAAGGACAGAAAGGGGACAGCGGCCGGGCACGGTGGCTCACGCCTGGAATCCCAGCACTTTGGGAGGCAGAGGCAGGAGGATCATTTGACCCCAGGAGTTCGAAACGAGCCTGGGCAACACAGTAAGATCCCCTTCTCTTAAAAAAAAAAAAAATAGCCAGGCATGGTGGTGCATGTCTGTAGCCCTGGCTATTTGGGAGGCTGAGGTCGGAGGATCGCTTGAGGCCAGGAGGTCGAGATCGCAGTGAGCCAGGGTCTCACCACTGCGTTCTATTTTGGATGACGGAGCAAGACCCTGTTTCTAAAAATATATATGCACATGGGCCAGGTGCAGTGGCTCACACCTGTAATCCCAGCACTTTGGGAGGCTGAGGCAGGTGGATTGGTTGACATCAGGAGTTTGAGACCAACCTGGCCAACATGATGAAAATACAAACATTAGCTGTAGTCCCAGCTGCTCAGGAGGCTGAGGCAGGAGGATCACTTGAACTTGGGAGGCGGAGGTTGCAGTGAACTGAAATTGTGCCACTGCACTCCAGCCTGAGCAACAGAGCAAGACTCTGTCTCAAATACACACACACACACACACACACACACACACACACACACACACACACACACACACACATACATACAAGACTGCCTGATTTACAAGACAGCTACCATGAAAGATGAGCTGTTATTATTCACAGAGTCACGTTTATTCACCATCCCATGCCGTGGTTTACACGTTTGTCTCCTCCAAATCTCATGTGGCAATGTCACTGCCGATGTTGGCGATAGGGTCTAATGGGCAGTGTTTGAGTCAGGGGGCAGGTATCTCCTGAATGGATTGATGCCCTCCCTGGGTGTGGGTGGTGAGTGAGTTCTCACTGTTCATTTCCACCAGAACTGATTTGTATTTTTTTTTTTTTTTTGAGACAGAGTTTCGCTCTTGTTGCCCAGCTGGAGGGCGGTGGTGCAATCTCGGCTCACTGCAACCTCAGCCTCCTGAGTTCCAGTGATTCTCCTGCCTCAGCCTCCTCAGTAAGTAGGACTACAGGCGCCCACCACCACACCCAGCTCGTTTTGTATTTTTAGTAGAGACAGGGTTTTGCCATGCTGGTCAGGCTAGTCTTGAACTCCTGACCTCAGGTGATCCACCTGCCTCAGCCTCCCAAAGTGCTGAGATTACAGGTGTGAGCCACTGCACCTGGCCTTTTTTTTTTTTTTTTCAGACAGAGTTTCAGTTGCCCAGGCTGGAGTGCAATGGCGCGATCTTGGCTGACTGCAACCTCCACCTCCTGGGTTCAGGTGATTCTCCTGCTTCAGCCTTCCGTGTAGCTGGGATTACAGGTGCCTGCCACTACGCCTGGCTAATTTTTGTATTTTTAGTAGAGACAGGGTTTCACCATCTTGGCCAGGGAGCACCGGGTGTTAAGAGGAGAACAGAGGAGGAAATGGAAGAGGAGGTCTGATGCTCCCCTAATGGAAGCTGGGAGGAGCCACAGAGGGTTCTAGGCAGGGGAGGTTAAGTGTGGATTTGTGTGGCCACGTGAGAGGATTCTGGGTACAGAAGCCAGGAGCTTCGAGACCTGTTCCCACAAACAAGTGACCCCCAGAGTAAGTCCCAGATTCAGACTGAAATTTATCCATCTACCATTAAAAACAATCTCTCGGCTGGGCGTAGTGGCTCACGCCTGTAATCCAAGCACTTTGGAGGCCAAGGTGGGTGGATCACCTGAGGTCAGGAGTTCAAGACCTGCCTGACCAACATGGTGAAACCCCGTCTTTTTTAAAAAAAAAAAAAAGAAAAAATCTCTCAGCTGGGCACGGGGGCTCACGCATAATCCCACACTTTGGGAGGCTGAGGTGCGTAGATCACCTGAGCTCAGGAATTTGAGACAAGCCTGGCCAACAAGATGAAACCCTGTCTTTACTAAAAATACAGAAATTAGCTGGGCATGGTGACTCATGCCTGTAGTCCCAGCTACTCAGGAGGCTGAGGCAGGAGAATCACTTGAACCTGGGAGGTGGAGATTGCAGTGAGCCGAGATCACGCCACTGTGCTCCAGCCTGGTGACAGAGGGAGACTCTGTCTCAAAAAAACAAGAAACAACACCAAACCAACCAAATACAGCCAACAATTCCATTATAATTTTTTAAGAAAATTGAGAGTAGTTCTCTAATATTCTCAAATATCCAGTCAATGTCCAATTTCCCTGACTGCCTTCTAAAGTTTTTTTCACACTTTGTTTGGTCCATTTTTTGCATTTGGTTATGTTTCTCTCTCTCTTTCTCTCTCTTTTTTTCTGGAGACGGGGTCTCACTTTGTCATCCAGGCTGGAATGCAGTGGTGCAGTCATAGCTCACTGCAGCATTCAATTCCTGGGCTCAGTTGATCCCTCGCCCCCCGCCACCGCCGCTGTCTGAGCCTCCTGAGTGGCTGGGACCACAGGTACATGCCACCATGCCATTTAATTTCTTCTTTTTTCAGTAGAGACAGGGTCTTGCTATGTTGCCCAGGCTGGTTTTGAACTCCTAGGTTCAAGCGATCCTCCTGCCTCAGCTTCCCAAAGTGCTGGGATTATAGGCATGAGCCACTGAATCACCGTGCCTGGGTTTAGTTCTTCCTTTCTGCTGTTTTTGTTTTATATGTCATTCTCCTGTATGATTGCACTCTGTGGAACCTCCAGCACGATATTGAAAAGAACCAGTGAAACTGAACATATTTGCCTCCTTTCTGGTCTTAGGGGGAGAGCACCCAGTCCTTCACCATTGAGGATGGCAGCTGTAGGGTTTTTATCTGGTTGAGGATACTCCATTCTATTATTCTTAGTTGTATGTTTGTAATCTGCATGAGTGCTGAATTTTGTCCAAGTGAGTGTTGAATTTTGTGCATCCACTGAGATGATCATATGGTTTTCCTCCCTTATGCTACTGTGGTTAATCATGTTGATTCTTGGGTATTAAACCAACCTTGCATTCCTGGGATAAACCCCACTTGGTGGTCACGATGGAGAATCCCTTTTATAGACAGCTGGATTCAATGTGTTAATATCTTATTAAGGATTTGTGCATTGATGTTCATGAGGGATATTGGCATTGGCCTCTGATTTTCTTTTCTGTAATATGTTTTGGTTATGCTGGCGTCATAAAACATGTTGGGAAATGTTCCCTCCTCCTCTAGTTTCTAAAAGAGTTTGGGTAATATTGGTGTTATTTGTTCCTTAAAAGCTTCAGAGTCAATTCTGTTGTTTTTTCCAGAGATGGGGGTCTCTCTATGTTGCCCAGGCTTACCTTGAGCAGGCATCCTGGGTTCAAGCCATCCTCCTGCCTCAATCTCCCAAAACACTGGGATTACAGGTGTGAGCCACCGTGCCTGGCCTGGGAACAATTCTCAAGGTAGAGTTAGCAGCATTTGCTGATGGGTGGGATGTGGGAGGCAAGATAAACAGCGGGGAAGGGGACCCTTGGGTTGGAGCCTGAATTATGGAGCTGTTTCCTTGGACGCAGAAAGCTGGAGAGGCACTAGTGGAAGGAACATTGGTTTGGGGTATGCATTAATGTTGGGGTGCCTCTCTGGTGCTGGGGCAGAGATTAGGTCAGGGAAAGGGAAGTCAGAAGCATTTCAGCACTAAAAGTGGAACCCACGGGCGTCTCTGTCCCTGGCTTTGTGCCCATTACCCCTGGCTTCCTGTTCCCATACTGTTTTCTGCGTGTGCCCACTTCGCAGTGTGCCGGAACTCTGTCTCCTGTCCGGCACTGGAACCCCAGCGGCCTCGAGCCCTTCATTCCTGGGTGAATCCTGACCGCTGCTGGCTCCGGTCAGCACGGCCGAGGCCTGCGTGGCTGGGCAGTGGCTGGGGGTCCACAGAATTGGGTCCTGAAGGAAGGTAGAGAGTCTGGGAAACTGGAGGCAGAAGGACCAGGAGTTCACAGACAGACCTAGGACCCCCACCCCAACAAAGCCCGTGTTTAATGTGCAAGGTGGGGAGCTGGGATTCCCTTGGACAGTGGGGGCTTTGGGGCGGTGTGACGTGGGAGGGCCCTGGTGAGATCCGGGAGCTTGAACTCTGGCCGTGGAGCTGGCACCCCCAGGAGTGTCCTTTTTTTTTTTTTTGAGACAGGGTCTGGCTCTGTCACCCAGGCTGTAGCGCAGTGGCGCAATCATAGATTACCGCAGCCTCGACCTCCTAGGCTCAAGCAATCCTCCCACCTCGGCCTCCCTAAATGCTGGGATTACAAGTGTGAGCCACAGCGCCCGGCCTCAGGCGTCTCCTGACCTCTCTCACCCTGGGCAGCCCTGAGGCTCGAACCATCAAGTCCTGAATCCTAGGAGCGCTCCTCGTGTGCACGGCTTTTTCTGTTTACAAACCTTCTTCCCTTATATGCGTGTCCTCGTCTGAGTCCAGGCAGGAAATCCAGACCCAGAAACAGGTAGCGACGCGCAGGAGGGGGCCGCTGCGGCAGAGGGTCCTATGCTGCACGACACTGCTTGGGTCCTTGCACGGGGGTTCCGGAGGTGCAGGGAGGCCTCCCCTCCGTCGGTCAAGGCAGGAATGAACCTTTGGCCGGCATGAGGCTGACGGTGACTTGCTTTCTGCCAGCTCCTGGGGCCAGGGTGTTTCATGCCCTTTCCTTTTTTTCTTTCTTTGAGACAGAGTCTTGCTCTGTTGCCGAGGCTGGAGTGCAGAGGTGAAATCTCAGCTCACTGTAACCTCTGCCTCCCAAGTTCAAGTGATTCTCCTGCCTCAGCCTCTTGAGTAGCTGGGATTACAGACACCTGCCACCATGCCTGGCTAATTTTTTTGTTTTTTTTGTTTTGTTTTTTTGAGATGAAGTCTCACTCTTTCGCCCAGGCTGGAGGGCAGTGGCGTGATCTCGGCTCACTGCAAGCTCCGCCTCCCAGGTTCAAGTGATTCTCCTGCCTCAGCCTCCTGAGTAGCTGGGACTACAGGCGCCCGCCACCACGCCCAGGTGATTTCTGTATTTTTAGTAGAGATGGGGTTTCATCTCTTGACCTCATGATCTGCCTGCCTCGGCCTCCCAAAGTCTTGGGATTACATTCCCTTTTCTCTTTGCCTCTCTTAGGCACTGGGACTTTGGGTTTCTGTGTCCACAAGATGGGGGTGGCTTGGGGCAGAGTTAGGGCATGGTGGGGGAGATGGAGCGGCAGGCAGCCAGCCTCCTAGGTTGGGATTCTGGCTGTGTTACCCTGTGCAAGCTGCTTAACCTCTCTGGGCCCCCGCACCTCATCTGCAAACGGGAATAAAAAAGGACCTGCCTGACGGTTCGGGGGAGGGTTCCGTGAACCAGAGCTACCTTGGAGAAGGCAGTGGGGTTGGGGAGGTGCCAGGCTGACCATCACCAACGTCCGGCTCCCATCGTCCTTTGGGAGCCTCCGGAAGATGGAGTGAGGCGGTGCCCTGGGACCTTTGGCTGGTCTGAGGCCTTCATGGGGACCCGTCCGTCTTATCTACCGGGGCCTGCGCCAATGTCTCCCAGAGTGGGGCCTCCAAGGACAGGACCTGGGGGCTCTTGGCCAGCACCCAGGAGCTGTGGGCCTGGTAAGCGTGGGCACGGGCTGCAAGGCTGGTCCCTGGGCTGATGGCCCCCGCACTGCAATCCGAGGCCTGCACTGACCATGGGCAGGGAGTTGGAAGGGTGGGGTCTGGGCCGGGGTCAGTGGGCAGATGGCATGACGGGCTGGCTGGCAGGACCCACTGGGGCTGGGGACTTATTTTTATTTTTTATTTTTGAGACAGAGTCCTGCTCTGTTGCCCAGGCTGGAGTGCAGTGGCGCGATCTCGGCTCACCACAACCTCTGCCTCCCGGGTTCAAGCGATTCTCCTGCCTCAGCCTCCCGAGTAGCTGGGATTACAGGCGTGCGCCACCATGCCAGGCTAATTTTTGTATTTTTAAGTAGAGACGGGGTTTTGCCATGTTGGCCAGGCTGGTCTGGAAACCCTGACCTCGTGATCCGCCCGCCTCAGCCTCCCAAGGTGTTAGGATTATAGGTGTGAGCCCCCACGCCCGGCTTGGGGCTGGGGATTTATCCAGGGCCAGGAGGACGGAGACCTGGGGGGTCCAGTGTGCCCTGCCCTGCCAGCCACCATGTCCCCGTTTCTCTCCCGGTTCCTTCTCTCCGTCTCCACCTCTGTTTCTGTCTCTCTCGAAATTTCTTTGCATCTGCCTATCTGTAACCAGGTTTTTCTTCTCTCTTTGTAAAATATTAAATTTTCAATGTACTATGGAATGTAAAATAATAAATATTAAATTTCTCCTTTTAAAATATTTAAAGCCAGCCAGGCGCAGCAGCACGTGCCTGCCATCCCAGCAATTTGGGAAGTCAAGGTGGGAGAATTCCTTGCGCCCAGGAGGTCGAGGCTGCAGTGAGCTGTGCTCATACCACAGCGCTCCAGCCTGGGCCGCAGAGCGAGACCCTGTCTCTGTTTTTTTTTTTTGAGACGAGGTCTCACTCTTGTTGCCCAGGCTAGGGTGCAGTGGCACAGTCTCAGCTCACCGCACCCTCCATCTCCTGGGTTCAAGCGATTCTCCTGCCTCAGCCTCTCCAGTAGCTGGGATTACAGGCATGCGCCACCACACCCAGCTAATTTTGTATTTTTAGAAGAGACGGGATTTCTCCATGTTGGTCAGGCTGGTCTCAAAATCCTGACCTCAGGTGATCCGCCCGTCTCAGCCTCCCAAAGTGCTGGGATTACAGGCATGAGCCACTATGTGCGGCTGAGACCCTGTCTCTTAAAAATAAATACATACCCGGGCACAGTGGCTCATGCCTGTGATTCCAGCACTTTGGGAGGCCGAGGTGGGCGGATCACGAGGTCAGGGGTTCGAGACCAGCCTGGCCAACACGGTGAAACCCTGTTTCTACTAAAAATACAAAAATTAGCCGGGTGTGGTGGTGCGGGCCTGTCGTCCCAGCTACTCAGGAGGCTGAGGCAGAAGAATTGCTTGAACCTGGGAGGCGGAGGTTTCAGTGAGCCAAGATCGCGCCACTGCACTCCAGCCTGGGCGACAGAGCGAGACTCCGTCTCAAAAATAAAAATAAATAAATAAATAAAGACATAGGTAAGATTAAAAGTGGCTTTGTAGTTGGCTGGAGGTCCTGGACTCGTCCAGCGGATCCTCTAGTGATGGGCAGCGGGGATACTTGCAGTCCTTTCCAAGCAGGTCAGAGTGGCTGAGGGTTGGAGATGGTTGTGGGGAACAGGCTTATTCTGGTCTGTTCTCTGCAGAGTTCCGCCTGCGTCCCCAGGAAGTTGACCTTGCCCTGTCCTGGCTCACACAGCATTCTGTTTTTGTCTTTGGGCCTCAGTTGAAAGCTTTGTGCTTTGAGCCGGGCATGGTGGCTCACGCCTGTAATCCCAGCATTCTGGGAGGCCGGGATGGGTGAATCACCTGAGGTCAGGAGTTCGAGACCCGCCTGGCCAACATGGGGAAACCCTGTCTCTACTGAAAATACAAAAATTAGCCGGGCATGCTGGAGTGTGTATGTAGTCCCAGCTACTCAGGAGGCTGAGGCGGGAGAATTGCTTGAACCCGGGAGGCGGAGGTTGTGGTGAGCCGAGATCGTGCCACTGCACTCCAGCCTGGGCCACAGAGCAAGACTCCCAACTCAAAAAAAAAAAAAAAAAAAAGGTTTGTGCTCTGAACTCTCTCCCCAGAGGACTGTGGCTGAGTGCCCAGCCACAGACGGGAGACTGAACACCTTTTTCCACACGTTAAGACAGAAGGAATTGGATTTCAGAGAGGTTGGGATACCTTCCCGGAGCCACACAGCATGTGGTGGGAGGAGTCTTGAGCCCAGGGCCTTGTGGCTGCAGAGGAGGGCTTTGTAAACTTCATCAGCTCACTAGGTGGTGACGGGAGTGGGCAGAGAGCAGTCTGCAGTGTGGGGACTGTTTTGAGGGGTACAATGGTAGGGCAAGCCTTGCCTCCTCTGCGGGAGAAACCGTGGGGCTGGAAAACCAGACTTCCTTCCTCTCCTGCCTCTCGCCGTTCCTGGAGGTTCTGATGAGGCCAGTTAGCCTCTAAGGCCTTGATGTGTTCTCCCACCGGGGGCTCAGGCCGCTGGGCCACTGGGCCCCCGGGTTTCAGCCTTTGCGTCTGGCTCAGACAGGGCAGGCAGCTGTGCCATGTGAGTAGCGCGTGGGTTTCCAGGGCGGCCGGCTCTGGTATTGGGGTTGTGTTTCTCCATCATGTGACCACCAGGCTCTGAATCCCGATTCCCCACCTGTCAAATGGACGCGGGGACCTGCTCCCCGACAGCGAGCCTTGTGGTTTGAACACCGGCAGTCCCGGCACACCTGGACTCTGGCTGTCCCTCGCTGGAGGCTGGGACCCAGCAGCTATCCCAGCAGACCCCCACAGGCCCCAGTGTGAGGCTGGAGGCTGGGGCTTGGGATGAGGCCTCTGAGAAGGGGGCCGGGGAGGGCTGAGGAGCAGATGCAGGGCTTGGCCATGAGGCCTGATAATTAATTCCCCAGCTGCAGGGGCTAATGCCGCTGGGCTCCAGCAAAGCCAGCGTCTATGGGGCCCAGATACCCCTGCGGATAAGCCCGGAAGCCAGCTGGCTGCATTTATTCGGGCGTGAGCCCATTTGGACCCGAGGCTGAGCTCCATCCTGTTCTGCTGCTAGCTTCCTGGCAGTGTGGAACACACGCTGCCTCGGTTTCCTGAGCTGGAGATGAAGATGTCAGCAGCCAGGAAGACCCTCTCACAATCAGCTCCCAGGGACACCCCATCCTCTCTCGGCCTGAGGCATGAATCAGACAGACAGGCCCCGCCCTCCTCTGGGAAGACAGCACACAGGGACAAAGGTACAACCAGGAACCGAGTCTGGGAGGATGGCCCACCGTCTCGAAGGAGACATTTAGGGGTGCGCCTGATGAGCTGCCCCTGTAGTGCAGGAGGTCCTGGTGCCAGGGCCTGCATCTGTCCAGTCAGGACGTTTTTAAAATCTTTTCTGGTAGGCCAGGCACCGTGGCTCATGCCTGTAATCCCAGCACTTTGGGAGCCCACCTTGGGATGAGGGGCTGGGGTTCCACAAAGCCCCTCACTAGACCGAGGCTCGGGGCTCGCATGTCCCCATGCCCTGGCCTTGGCTATGCCCACCTTGGTCAGCCCTGAACCGCCACCCCCAGGAGGGACCATGGCTGGTACTGATGGACTGTGGGGGCGGAGTCCCGGTTTCCGCAGGTCAAGGGAAAAGCAGATTCCGGGGCTCGGACACAGTGAGGTTTGCAATTTTATTAAGAAAACAGAAATTCAACCTATACAAAAAGGAAAGGGCTCCTGTTCCAGCAGGCGGCACCGCGGTGGGAGTGGTGGCCAAGTCTGAGGGAGACTGGTCGTCAGGCTTGTCCCGCACCCCACGGCCACCGCCCTGCTGTGGGATGAAGGGGTTGGGGATGGCCTCCACGCCACCCCGCACCCTGCCCCCCGAGGCCGGCTAGGCATCCTGCTGCTGGATGAAGGGGTTGGGGATGGCCTCCATGCCGTCCTGCGGGCAGATCAGCACCACCGACGTGCCCCGGCACACCACCAGGCCCAGCTGCCGGGTGTCCTCTGTGAGCTTGTACTGGTCGTCAGGGTCTGGGGAAGAGCAGACAGAGAACCCAGGGAGCTCCGGGAGGCCTCCAGACCCCCCACGCCCACAAGACTCTCGCTCCCACCTCCCTACCTGCACCCCTCGGGCATCACGAGCATGAGGGGACCTCAGAGGGTGCAGGCTGTGGGCCAGGGCCACGGTTCCCACAGCCCCTGGAGGAGCCCAAGCTGCAGGCACAGGGAGGCCCGGGGGATGGCCGGCTACCCTGGGTCTTGGAGCTCATTGGGGCTCAGGCACCAGGGCCAGAGACCAGGTTATCAGTCAGGCGGCCAGAATACAGCATCGCAGGCCTCCTGATCCCCGGAGCCCTAGGGGGCCAAAATTCACTCTATAAGAAAGAGGCTGGGCCAGGTGTGGTGGCTCACACCGGCAATCCCAGCACTTTGGGAGGCCGAGGCAGGAGGATCCCTTGAGACCAGGAATTTGAGACCAGCCTGGCCAACATGGGAAACCTCGTCTCCGCTAAAAATATACAAAGTTAGCCAGGCGTGGTGGCGTGCACCTGGAGTCCCAGCTGCTTCCACTCTCCCGCTCCCCTCACTCTCCAGCTCCCCTGTCTCTCCGCCCCAGGATAACGGAGTTTCCAGCTGTGTGAAAACGCCTAGGAACAGTAAGTGCTCAAGCCCGTCCTTCAGCCGCCACGGGGCCTCACATCAGTAACTCAGAGTAAGGTTTTGTGGGTCTGAGGGAGGAAGAGCCAGCAGGCAGCCCCACGGCCGGCCCCTCACCTTGCCGCCCCTCTCACCTCGCATGTACTCGATGGTGCCGTCCAGCACGAGGTTGAGGAGCGGGTCGAAGCCCTTCAGGATTCCACTGGCTTGGAGAAGTCACAGGCAGGGAGAGAAATGAGAAGGCGTGAGATGCGTCCCGGGCACGGGGCCCACCCCAGCGTGGATCAGGTGTGGTGCCAACCTCTCCCGGGATGGAGGACTGAGGGTAGGTGACGGCTCCCTGAGGGGGGAGGGGCGCAGATGACAGCGGCCTCTAGAGCGACACCCCCGACGGACAGCAGACCCCGTCTGCAGGGGGCCAGATGGCAAACACCTGTGGCTGTGTGGGCCCAAGGTGCCGGCTGCAGCAGCTGGCTCGGCCTCCTTGCTCATAAACAGCCTCGGTGCTGAGGCCGTGTGTGGCTGACCGCGGCCAGACAGCTCTACGCACAAGCACTGAAATGTGAATCTCATGTCATTTCCGCATCTGAGACAGTCTTCTTTTGATCCCTTTCCAACCATTTAAAAGCCATGAAAACGGTCGTCAGCTCAAAAGCAGGCGCAAAGCAGGCGCAAAACAGGCGGCGGCACGTGCCGAGATGGAACCGCCAGCCAGGAGAGGAGCGGGGCTGACGCAGGCCACAGCATGCCTGAGGACGCCACGCTCGGTGACAGACGCACAGGTGTGTGTGCACAGGAGGCCGCCCGGTGTGTGATCCCATTTCTACGAAATGTCCAGGACAGACCAAGCCACAGAGACAGGGAGGGGATGTGTGGGTGCCGGGGCCGGGGAGGGACAGGGCTTCCTCTAGGGGAGACAGAGTGCTCTGCTCTGAGAGCGGTGATGGCTGCGCTGCCTGACCCGTGCCGAGTCCCTCAGTGAGTTCATGGGATATAAAAGAACAAATTCCTGCCCCGCTGCTCAGGGCTTGCAGGGAGCGGGCAATGGAAATTCTCTGAGCCCTGGGTACACAGGCTTCAGGGGTTGAGGCAGTCGCTGGGGCTTCTCTCTCCACGCTGCCTGCCCTGCCCCTCAGGGCTCGCTGCCTAAGGTCGAGACCCCTGCCCCTCGAGCCTGGCTGCTTTAGGTCACGCCTCGCCACCTTAGGTTAGGGCTCTGACCCGGCGGTGACCTCTGCCATCTGATCCTGCTCCCCAGTATCTGGGGATTGGCTCATCCTCCCTGCGTGGGATGCCTCACCCCTCCCCTGCAGGCTCCTCCGGCCGAGGCCTCCCCCTGCTGAGGACGCACTTTTGCACTCACTGAGGGGCTTCCCAGCGGCCCGCCCCACCCTCCTTCTCACCCCTGCCATCTTTCAGGTGCTTCCTCTAGACACCAACCCACCCACACCTCTTAGGGTGCTGCCCACTGTACCATCCCCCAATATCAGGAAGCAGGCACCCTGGGCATTATTCTGTCTGCCTGTCTCCCCGCAAGGCAGGGCCTAGTGAGCTGGCCCACGGCCGCTCCGCACACACCCAGGGCAGCCCTGTGCAGGGGTGCAGGGTGAGGGTCTGCAAACCACGACCCTCAGGCGAACCTGGCCCGCCGCCCATCCCGTAGTGAAAGTCCCAGGGCCCAGCACCACACTCGCCACTCCAGCGCTGACCACAGCAGCTGTCCCGCTCTCCCGACATAGCTCAGTGGTTACAGAGACCATCTGGGATGCAAAGCTGAAGGTATTTGCCAACCGGCCTTTGCTTACAGAGGTCTGACTGCCCAGGCTTGGGCCCCCACCTCCCCGGCTCGCTCTCTCTGCTCTCAAGTTCCTCTCCTGCAAAATGAAACTCATCACCTACGCAACCGGGTCAGACGCAGCTGTTCGGGTGCCCGGCACTGGCCTGACCAGTGAGTCCCCCTCTCAAGGGGACACACGTGAGCACCGAGGCAGGTGGGTGCAGCCAAGGTTCCCCTCCCCTGGAGAGCTGGGTGCGGAATCTCCTCCCCTGGAGAGCTGGGTGCGGAATCTCCTCCCTTGGAGAGCTGGGTGCGGAATCCCCTCCCCTGGAGGGTGGGCTGGGGCGGGTCACTCTGACGGGATAAGATGTCACTCTTGCAGTTAGGTGATGTGAGGAGGACAAGGAACTCTGCAGCTGTCATTAAAGCCCCGGAACCAGCTGACTGTGAGCCAATCTGGAGGGAAACAGCCTGGGTGAGTCTGAAGGCATCAGGTGAGCCCTTTCGGAACCAGACCTTTCTGCTTTTTTTTTGAGACAAAGTCTAGTTCTATCACCCTGGCTGGAGTGCAGTGGCATGATATCGGCTCATTGCAACCTCGGCCTCTCATGTTCAAGCGATTCTCCTGCCTCAGCCTCCCCAGTGGCTGGGACTACAGGCATGCGCCACCGTGCCCGGTTGATTTTTGTGTTTTTAGTAGAGATGGGGCTCTGTCATGTTGGCCAGGCTGGTCTCAAACTCTCGAACTCAAGTGATCTGCTCGCCTCGGCCTCCCAAAATGCTGGGATTACAGGCGCCTACCATTACACCTGGCTGATTTTTGTATTTTTAGTAGAGACGTGGTTTCACCATATTGGCCAGGCTTGTCTCGAACTCCTGATCTCCTGATCTGCTCGCATTGGCCTCCCAAAGTGTTGGGATTACAGGTGTGGGCCACTGCGCCCGCCCCGTCTGAGGCTATTTAGGTTGTCACAACTTGGTGGAGGCCAGGGATGCTGCTCAGCACCCTGCAGTGCCCAGGACCGCCCCAACCCAGAGAATGATCTGGCCCCAAATGTGTCCACACTGTTGGTGCAGGGAGAGATCTTGACATGGGTGGGGGAGGAACAGAAGCCGGTAGAGCTGGGGCAGTCCCTGGACACACAGGACTGCTCAGAAGGCCAAGCCTGAAGTCCCAATCCCAGCTACGCCACTGTGACTTTGGGTTACGTTTGTTTCCCGCTCCGTGCCTCAGTTTCCCTGCCTGCAAAATGGGCACACCAGTTCCTACCTCCCGGTGTAAGTAGAAGACCGCACAAGGTAGTGAGCGTCGAGCGTGGAAAGAGGCGCCTGCGAGGCCGGGCGCGGTAGCTCACGCCTGTAATCCCAGCACTTTGGGAGGTCGAGGGGGGAGAATCAGTTAAGGTCGGGAGTTCGAGACCAGCCTGGCCAACATGGTGAAATCCCCGTCTCTACTAGAAACACAAAAATTAGCCCGGCTTGGTGGCCAGCGCCTGTAATCCCAGACGCTCGGGAGGCGGAGGCAGGAGAATCGCTTGAACTCGGGAGGCGGAGGTTGCAATGAGCCGAGATCGCACCACTGCACTCCAGCCTGGCGACAGAGCGAGACTCGGTCTCAAAAAAAAAAAAAAAAGAATAAATAAAAGAGGCGCCTCCGCATGCATGCGTCCTCAACATCGCTGTTGCTGAGTTTATTTCAAAATTTTAAAGGAGGGGTGTCGACAGCGGGAGCCTCCTCACCTTCGCGGCCTCCCTGGAACTTCACCCGGATCGTCTTGTCGATGTACTTAGACAAGTCCAAGATGCTCTCCTTTTTCTTCTTCTCCTTATCCTGCGGGGAAAGCAGAGCGCGTGAGGCGCGGAGCGCGGCGCGAGCCCCACACCCCTCGGCTCCGGGACCCGCTGCGCGCTCACCGCCATCTTGCCGCGCCGTGCCGCTCTCCGCAGGCGCCACTCCGCGCCCTTTGACCCCTCCCGGCTTCACATGCGCATGCGCGGCGCATGCGCGGCCCGGCGTCTCGAGGCGTTGCCGGGAAACATCTGTCGACGGTTGCGGTGGGCACCGGCCGACATGGCGGCGGTGGCGGAAGCTGCGCTGGCGCGGCTTGTGGCGCCCTTTCTGCTCCTCGCGGCCCAGGTGAGCGCGGCGTCGGTTCCGAGGGCCCCGCAGGCTGCGGCCCCTCGGCCTCTCGGCCCCCGGGCTGTGCGCAGGAACGACCCAGGTCGTCTTGGGGGGTCCAGCGTCGGGGATCCGCGGTCACCGCGCTGTTGGCCGGCGGTGCTGGGGCCTGGCCGTGACCTTGCGGGGCTGTCCGGGGCTCGTCTCCCTTCCCTGTCTCGGAGGCCCTCCGCCGCTGCAGCGCCCCTCACTTCCTACCGGGTCTGAAGCTTGTGCCCACTCCATCCCTCCGTTCTGCTTGTCCTTTTCGAGGTCTCCAGCCGCCGTCGGGGTCGCCTGTCTCTGGCTCCGTGGCCTTGGGCAGGCGGCTGTCCACTCTGCGCCGAGCCTCAGTTTCCCCTTAGGCGGAACGGGCGCGGTGCTGGCTAGCCTCACCGTAGGGAGTGCGGTGGGGAACCCAGAGGCGTCCCGCGCGTTCCCCAGCGTCTGGCAGAGCCCTGGAGTGGCCAAGAGCCCAGCCCTGCACTGGGGCCGGATCCCTGCTCCATCTTTTACTCCGTGACCTTGGACAGGGGAATTCCCTGCTTGGAGCGTCAGCTGCTCGTCTGCAGGAGGGCTGACGATGGTGTGGATTCTGGAGATGATGCCCAGGGTGACCAGGGCCCAGGGCCAGCATGCTCTCATATGTTAATTGTGTGTCATTTGATGTAAAAGGTCTCAGGTTCTCTTGGGGACAGTCTACGAGATAGCACTGTCCTAACTGCGTTTTTTATTTTCTTATTTGCAAATCTTCCCTCTCTCCTGAGTTTGGGGGCTCGGGGAATGGTACCCCGAGCAGCCCTACAAATGCGACCCTTAACCTTGACTTCTCCCTACGAGTTCCCACTGTTAAGGCGTCGCTGCCACTGGGTCCTTCTCAGTCCCCACTCCAGCCCCACCACCCTCCCCCTGCTGTGGCTGCCTTTGTCCCCCATGTCCCCAGTCCAGCCTCCACACAGCAGGAGTGACCCTGTCGCATCCAGATGAGTGCGCCCGTGCATTTGCGGCCTGGCTGCCGGAAGCCTGCAGTTCATTGCAGGCGCTGGGCTCTCTGGCATTTCACTTCCTCTGGAAGGCCCCCTCAGAAGCTTTCTGACAGCCCCGCCCCCAGCTGCTCATTCAACCCCTTGGGCTGCCCCCATTCTGCAGCCAGGGACCCAGACATTTGGAAGTAGGGGAAAACCAAAGGTGGAAGATCCTGGAACACTGTGGACGGAGTAACTCAGTTTGCCTGGAAAGGCTTTTCCAAAGCAGGTGTATGTGTGTGGTTTTTTTTTTTTTTTTTTGAGAGGGAGTCTCGCTCTGTTGCCGAGGCTGGAGTGCAGTGGCGCGATCTCAGCTCACTGCAACCTCCGCCTTCCGGCTTCAAGTGATTCTCCCACCTCAGCCTCCCGAGTAGCTGGGACTACATGCGCGCGCCATCGCGCTTGGCTAATTTTTGTATTTTTAGTAGAGATGGGGTTTCACCATGTTGGTCAGGCTGGTCTCGAATCTCTGACCTCAGGTGATCCACCTGCCTTGTCCTCCCAAAGTCCTGGGATGACAGGCGTGAGCCACCGAGCCCGGCCCCTAAGCAGGTGTTCCCAAGGTTGAGTAGGAGTTTGCCAGGTTGGCAGGAGGGGAAGGGTGTTGACAGCAGCAGAGGCAGCATGGGCAGGGGATGGGAGGGTCGAGAGCCATTGGGCTATTTGGGGCTGGCAAGGGGTGGGCTGTCGCTGGAGTGTAGGGTGGAATAATGCTGGAAGGGAGGGTTTCCACCCTGGAAGATGTCACCACCAGGGAGGCCTGCAGGTGGGCCATGGAGGGAGGCTGGGGCAGGGGCACAAGGAGGGGGCCGTGGAGCGAGTGGCCCCAGGCAGAGGGTGAAGGCAGAGCACTGGGCCTCTTCGGCTGGAGGACACGCCGTCAGGTGGAAGCCAAGTCGTGGAAGGCGTTCGGTGCTGGGGCGCGTGGACTTTACCCTGGGCAGGCTGAGGAGCTTGAGCTTTATCCGGAGTGTGGAGAACCAAAGGCCAAGTGAGAGGGACACGAGAAAGCAGGTGCTCCTGCTCCTTCCAGAACCTCGATTGTAAACGCACCCTGAGACGCACGTGCCTGGAGGGGGCGGTGCTTCCCGCAGTGGAAATAGGAGTCTGTTGCCCAAGAATGAGACTTGCTCTCGGGGCAGGAACGTTCTTGGTGACAGTCCTCAGCTCACTTGCTACCATTTGGTGACCCTGAGCAAGAAAATTGACCTCCCCAGTGAGACACCCCCACCATGGAGCCGTTCTCCGGCAGGTCTGAGCTGGAGCTGGTGGACCTGGCTGGACCCGGCCCGGCTCCTGGATCTCCTCAGTTCCAGTTCCTGGAGTCACGTGCCTGTTTCAAAGGCCCTTGACTTGGATGCTTTCACAGTCATTCTGAAGCAGAGTTTCTAAGCCTCCTAGAAGGTTTTAAAGCTGTGTGTGGTTGGGAAGCCTCTGCGCTGCAGCTGGGGAGGATTCCGAGCTGGAGGCCTGGGCTTTGGGCCTGTCCTCGTAGCCTGCCCCAGCTTTTGCTGACCTTCCACATTTCCGTGGGTCCGACTAGAACTCAGGGCCCTCTTAGAGCTGTGGCGGTTGAACTCAGCAGGCCAGGAAACTCTTCACAGTGAGACGCTGCTTTCTCTGGCCTTTGATAGAGGCACAGGCTTGTTTTTTAACGGAAAGCCAGTTATGTGAATTGTGCAGAGGAAAACGCACAAATGCGCTTTTGCACTCTTAAATGGCCCTTTTAGAGAGAAGCAGGGAAACAGTTCTGTCGGTTCCCATTTTACACAAAAGACACTTCACCGAAGTCCCCGATCCCATAGAACCAAGCTTGGCAAGTGTCTTCTGGGAAGGGCTGGACAGTAGTTCTGCTGGGATGTGTGGCCTCTGGGGGGGTGGCTTGGTTTCTCCTGTTGTACCTCCAGAGCCGGGGATGACTCCTTAGGAATGGGCTTGGCTGTGTTCCAATAAAACTTTATTTACAAACACAGAAGGTGGGCCTAACTGTGGATTCTTGGCCTCTGCTGTGTCCTATGACACCCCTCCTGGATAGGCGCAAGGGGTTCTGAACACTGGGAGGCTGTGTTGGAAGGGGGCCCTCACGGGCAGGCAGTGTGGTGGGCAGAACCGGGAAGAAGGGGCTCCTGACTCTGCCTCGGCTCTGGAGGTCACACGGGACGTGCATGGAGTTGGGCCGGGTCAGGTGCAGGAAGGAAGCATTAGCCAAGTGCTGAGACCCCCAGTGGACTGCAGGGACTGGGGCTTTCACCAGACTGCCACCCGGAGCCCTCGAGGGCCTTGACCCAGAAGCTCCCAGACCAGGCCGAAATCCTGTGTGATTTCAGTGAGGGCCCGGCGATTGGAGAGCCAGTCTGTGCCCGATTGCTGGGGTTGGTGTCTGGCACCAGGGACCATCGGGACCTTTGGCCAAGCCGGAGCTCCCCTTACCTGGCCCCAGCATGGCGGAGCTGCATCTGCAGTGTGGGCCTTGTGTGAGGTGGACTTGACCTCTCGGTGCGCAGCTGAGCACCGGTCCAGACGAAGGCTTGCTGTCCTCTTCCTGATGCGATGAATGGCTGTGGCCTTCTTTGTTTCCCTGGCACGTCCTCTGGGGACCAGGGGTTGTGGCTGTCTCTCTGCCTGGGAGGTTTATAGCCTGGCAGGAGCCCTGCAGCCCCTGAAGGCCTGGGCCAGGAGCCCGCCCTGTGCGAATGAGTCCCGCAGCCCCGGAAGGCTTGGGCCAGGAGCCCACCCTGTGCGGATGAGCCCCGCAGCCCCGGAAGGCCTGGGCCAGGAGCCCGCCCTGTGCGGATGAGCCCCGCAGCCCCGGAAGGCCTGGGCCAGGAGCCCGCCCTGTGCGGATGAGTCCCGAAGTCCGGGAAGGCTGAGGGCAGGGCGCTCCCAAGGGATAGGCGGGCCTAGGGCATGGGGGTGGGTCTCCTTACCTCGCCCATGGCTTTTCTCCTGGGACCCCTCCTCCCTGTACACTCCGGGCTCCCCTGGGGTTCCGCACCGAGGGTCTGCAATGTGGGAGAGCAGCTCGGACCTGCGCCCCGTCCGTGTGAGACCCTCTGATGACCGGCATCCTTGAGAGATGGCGATGCCTTTGTTAGATACTGGCTGGGGACCTCGGGCAGGGGAGCGGGAGGAATGGGGACAGTGCAGGCAGGGGGCAGTTGCTGGGGGAACCGGAGCCCGCAGGTCCGCAGTGGTCCCCACGGCGGGAAGCATGGTGAGCGGTGCCAGCTTCCTGCGTGTGGAATCACGTCATTCCTCATAGCTCCATCCTGTTGTGTGAAGCCTGAAATTGAAGAGGCGGGGGCTGGCTCTTCCTGTCCAGGCCCGTCCACTCTGTGGCCCTCCTGGGAAGCGTCCAGGGCTTCAGGGCCTGGTCCTGCCCCCATCTCGTTTTGAGAGCACTGCAAGTGCCCCGGCCCGCTCTGTCCCTGGGTGCAGTGGCCCCTGCTCCTCTTGGCTGGCTTCTGTCCCTTGTCCCTGTACCGGGTCAGGGCCTCCTGCCGGAGGATCTGGGCTTTCTACCTGTGGCCCTTCCTGAGCAGCTGCTACCGCAGGCCAGGAGCGCAGGAACTAAAGCCCTGGCGGTTATTCTCCCTCCTGGGAAGTGTGAGCTGCTGTGCTGGACACTGCGGGCTCGGGGCTTTGTGGGGGACAAGACACTGTCCTGTGTGGCGGTATGTCCTGTTGCAACCTCAGCCTGCCCCACTCAGGACCTGGTGCCTGTAGGCCTCTTGGCCCAGCTGCTTCCTGCCGTTCTTCCAGCCGGAGCTGAGGGGCACCGACCTGGGGATCCTCCTGATCTGGGACGTGCCACGTGACTGGGCCCCCATGTGCTCCTGGAGTACCAGCCAACAGGCAGTGCTCATGGGACTGTGGGTCAAATGCCACTCAGACCTAGGGGTGTGGCGGCTTGTCCAGGCCTCCCGCCCAGGCCCAGGGCCAGGTCTGCTAGGGCCCTGCCCTCCTTCCCTGCGGGGGGCTCTGACAGTGACTGTCATCCTCTCACTGTACCCACTGGTCCTGGGAGGCGCAGGAGGTGGTAGGACCCCTGTCGTTTGGTGCAGAAACTCTGGGGACCACAGAGTGGTGACCTGACACACCTGTGGTCACCAGCCTGGGGCTCCCTGAGGAAGGTGAGCCGGTCTGCGTCCTTACTGTAAACCATTTATGGTCACATCCCTGTCTGTCCTGTCGAGAGGGAAAAGCATCGCAGACCACCTCGTGAACACGGGCGCCCTTCCTGCGCTCTGTTTCTCATGGGGTGGTGTGGCTCTGGGCCTCCCGTGCTGTGGTTCTGACCGCCAGCCTTGTCCCGCAGGTGGCCTGTGAGTATGGCATGGTGCATGTGGCCTCCAAGGATGGGGGCCCGAAAGGCAAAGACTACTGCATTCTCTACAACCCGCAGTGGGCCCATCTGCCGCACGACCTCAGCAAGGCAGTGAGTACCCGCCGGCTGGGCGCCCCTGCGGAGAAGCGTGCGTGGTGGCCAGGGCTCCAGAGACTTATCGGGCAAGGGCTGCAGGAAAGATCCAGAGGCGAGAGGCAGGCCCTGGCCCAGTCTGGGGGACCCTTGGGTGGCCCCCTGTTCCCCTAGGCCTCCCCAGTCCTGGTCATCAATGAAAGCTGTCCATGGGGCCTTGGGGTGCGGACCGAGACACGAGCTGAGCCCCACGTGCTGGACAAGGGTCTCTACTGCTCCATGCCACAGTTCCTGTCTTGTGGGCCCAGACACAGGAGTCCTTGGAGGAATGACACCAGAAGGCACAGTGGGGCCCAAGGGACGAGACCTCTTCCTTTCCCCATCAGCTGGGGCACTAGCAACTGCTGCTGGGTGGGTCTCTCTCAGACCCTGCCTCTTTTTCCACTGCATCCCTGAGAGCCCGCCTCCTTTCCCCTTGTGCCTCTCAGGCCCCGCCTCCTTTCCCACTGTGTCCTTCAGGCCCCGCCTCCTTTCCCACGGCATCCCTCAGGCCCCGCCTCCTTTCCCACTGCATCCCTCAGGCCCCGCCTCCTTTCCCCACGGTGCTGGTCAGGCCCCGCCCATTTTCCCATTGCATCCCTCAGGCCCCGCCTCCTTTCCCACTGCATCCGGCTGCACTCCTGGATCCCTTGAGGCCTGTTAGCCAAGAGGCACTACCGTCTTCCTGTCTGCTTTGTGCATAGTGTGTGTATGAGCATGTGTGTAATTGGTATGTGCCTGGATGTGTGCATGTGTCTGAACACGTTCTAGGTGAGTTCGTAGAAGTGTGTGTGCATGTGCCTGTTTTGTGTGTGTACTTGTGAGTGTGTGTAATAGGTATGTGCATAGACATGTGCCTGAGTGCATACTTCTGAGTTTGTGTGTGAGCACCTGTGTAATCTGTGTGTGGATGTGTGTGCCTTAGTGTGTGTGTATTTGTGGGTGCGTCAGCACACGTGTGTGATCATGTGTGTGATAGGTGTATGGGGGGAGCATGGGCCCGAGTATGTCTGTGTTCATGTGTGCATGTGTGTATGAAGTGTGTGTGCAATAGGCATATGTATGGATGTGTGTAAACATGTAACAAGCATGTGGATGTGTGCCTGTGTGCATACATGTGTGCACATGTAACTGTGATATGTGTGGATGTGTGCACGTGCCTGTGACGTGTGACTCCATGTGTGTGCGTGTGTGTGTGTGTAACAGGTTTGTGTGTGGATATATGTGTGCCTGAGTGTGTTTATGTCTGGGTTTGTGTGTGAGCGCACGTGTGTGATGTGTGTGTGCACCGTGTGCTTGGGCCTGGCTGTGTGAGTGCATGTGTAATAGGTATGTGCGTGTGCCTGAGTACGTTTGTGTGAGTTCATGTAATATGTGTATAATAGATGTGTGTGTGTCTGCATGAGCATGAGTGCACATGTATGTGGTTGTGTGTGTGTGTGCCATGTACTCAGGCTTGACTGTGTGTGTGTGAGTGCGTGTGTAATTGGTATGTGCATGTGTCTGAGTGTGTGTGAGTTCGTATGATGTGTATAATAGGTGTGTGTGTCTGCCCGAGCGTGAGTGTACATGTATGTGGTTGTGGGTGTGTATGTGTGCCGTGTACTCGGGCCTGGCTGTGTGTGAATGCATACGTAATAGGTATGTGCCTGTGCCTGAGAGCGTTTGTGTGTTTGTGTGGTGTGTGTGATAGGTGTGTGTCTGCTCAAGTGTGAGTGCACATGTATGTGGTTGCGTGTGCGTGTGTGTGCCATGTGCTTGGGCCTGGCTGTGCACTGGGGATGGTGCATGCTGTCCTTGCGGACGCAGCCGCAGTGGCCCTGGAGGCCCCGGTCCCCTCAGATGAGACAGCCCAGCCTGTGGTCCAGGGCCCGCTGTGGGACCCACCGTCGGAATGACTCTGCCTAGGTGGGGCTGAGGCCGCATGGGGCTTTAGGGGAGGGCTGGGATCTAGCTCGGCGCAGGCTTCGGGTAGGGGAAGGAGCAGCTGGGCCCTGCGGTGACTCACGTCAGTGAGACGACACCATGCCCTGGCCTTTCCAGCCTCCCTTGCAGCTGCGCAACTGGACGGCCTCCCTCCTCTGCTCCGCAGCCGACCTCCCCGCCCACGGCTTCCGCGACCAGATCCCGCTGGTGGCCCGGGGGAACTGCACCTTCTATGAGAAAGTGAGGCTGGCCCAGGGCAGCGGGGCGCGTGGGCTGCTCATCGTCAGCAGGGAGAGGCTGGTACGGCCCTGTGCCCCCCCACCCCATGGGGCCCGGCCTTCCTTGGTCTACTCTCGGGGGGCAGGCGGGGGCGGCGGCGGCGGCAGGGGCAGGGGCAGGGGCTGGTTTTCCGACATCTCGCTAAAGGCAGGCCGTCTGTGGGGAGGGTGTGGGCAGAGATAGGTCTTTTCTCCCGAGCCGCTGGCTGGGCTGTGGAACTCTGGCCGGGTCTTGTGGGGCGCCTGTCCTAGAGCAGCCCCCAGGGTGAGTGGAGACCACACCCTCCTTGGGGATAGGATTGGGGTGGCTTCTGAGGAGCAGGTGCTCTGGCCCTGAGCTGGTCCCTTTCGGGGATCCCGGTACCCTGGCCGTCGAGCCGGCGGGGCTATGCTCACCTGTGTGGTCCTAGCCAGGTGGCCTGAAGCTAGTCCCTGTTCCCTCTCCTGTGAAATGGGGCTGTGGCTGAGAGCTAGGGGCCTGGCAGGGCTAGCTGTAGCACGGGGACATGCTACCTGCTGGCTGGGCAGGGTGCACGGCCTCCCCTGAAGTGTGGTTTTGGGATAAGAAGAAAATGGGGTTCAGGAATGCCCTCATAGCCCTGCCTGTGTCTCTGGGCTGGCTGCTGCCCATGCTGTGGCCTGAGCCTGCTGACCGAGGTGGGCCTGGTGCAGGGGTTGAGGGCTGAGGGCAAAGCAGGCCTGGGAGCGCCGTGGTGCCATCCCCTTCGCTTGCGCTGCTGTCGCAGTTGAGAGGGCTTCAGTGGGTGCGGGGCTCAAGATGGCTTAGTGGGCAGGCATGGGCCGTGGCTTGTCCTCTAGGGACAAGCTTCACTTAGGACGTGTGTGTGCGGTTAGGGAGTCCCATGACCAAGGGAGGGATCGGTGGCTCTTGAAGCCTGGGACCCTGTCGTCAGGTGGGGAAGGCTTGATGACTTTGGGCCTCCCTGTCCTTGGGTCCTCCTGGGAGGCCGGAGGTTGCCGGGTGCAGAGGGGAGCATGCAGATGCCCCCAGCCTGGCCCGAGCCTTGAGTGAGGGTCCCAGGAGAGGAGGCGAATGGGCACAGAGCTGGGAGCCCACCCACTGCTGCGGGTGATGCCTGCTCCTCCCTCCTCTGGGCCCCCAGGTCCCCCCGGGGGGCAATAAGACGCAGTATGACGAGATTGCCATTCCTGTGGCCCTGCTCAGCTACAAAGACATGCTGGACATCTTCAGGGTAGGTCCTGGCCTGCTCACACCAGTTCTCCCGCGGAGCTGGGTCTTCGGGCTGGCTGCCGGGGATGTGGGGGGGCTCATTCGTCAGTTGGTGGGATCGGGTGGTGGGGGAGGCATGGCCCCTGCAGGCCAGGGTCTCCAGCCCCAGCCCCACAGCCCATGGCTGCCTGGGGATCCATGGCTGAGGGCTGGCAGTGGCCCTGATGCCGCCTCTGCTGTGTTCGTCGAGGTAGCGTTTCGGCCGCCTGGCTCAGGTGTCACTGTACGCGCCTAACGAGCCGGTGCTGGACTACAACATGGTCATCATCTTCACCATGGCCGTGGGCACCGTCGCCATCGGCGGCTACTGGGCCGGGAGCCGAGATGTGAAGAAGTGAGTGCCGCGCTGTATGTGTGCTGTGATGTGCGGGCGGGCGGTTCTGACACTGGAGCCAGGACAGCCAGTCTTCCCCTCCAAGCCAGCAGTGAGCGCTTTGGGTGTGGCAGGCACGGCTCACCCTGTGGAGCCCTTCCTTTTGTCCTCAGGAGGTAGTGGGACAGAATCAGGCTTTTCCCCTGCCAGAGTGGGTTGCAAGGCATGGCAGATGTGGCAGGTGTGGGCATGGCAGATGTGGCAGGTGTGGAGCGTGGCAGGTGTGGGCACAGCAGGTGTGGCAGCTGTGGGTATGGCAGGTGTGGGTGTGGCAGTTGGGGGCTGGGCAGGTGTGGGTGTGGCAGGTGCCGGCTTGGCAGGTGACTGAGGCCAGCTGCCCTCTCCTGCTGAGCCATCCAAGGATCTTTATGCAGATCCAAGCTGCAGTCGCTGCCCACACGCCAGCCTCTGGCCCCACCTGGTGGCTGCCCCGGCCCAATCCAGGGACGCGGGCCCTGCAGCCCTGTGCTGCGTGGTCTCTGTCCTGGGGATGCTTGGGTCGGTCCCTTGCGCTTCAGTTCGCCCCCACCCCTTCCCCTCCTGCTCTTGGGTTTTCTGCCCCGTGCCCCCGGGTGGCTGTGGGCTCGTAAGCCGACCCGCGTGCCCCGTGACCCCATGGTGTCTCCCAAGAAGGTGCATGAAGCACAAGCGTGACGACGGGCTGGAGAAGCAGGAGGACGAGGCGGTGGACGTGACGCCCGTGATGACCTGCGTGTTCGTGGTGATGTGCTGCTCCATGCTGGTGCTGCTCTACCACTTCTACGACCTCCTCGGTGCGCCGGGCCTCCCGCGGGCACTCTCGCCACGGGCGGGTGGGCAGCCGGCCCCGGGTGGAGGGAGGGTGGCATGCGGGCCTGGCCCCTGGCCTCATGGCCCTGCCCCTGCAGTGTATGTGGTCATCGGGATCTTCTGCCTGGCCTCCGCCACCGGCCTCTACAGCTGCCTGGCGCCCTGCGTGCGGCGGCTGCCCTTCGGCGAGTGCAGGTGAGGCTGCCCGGGCTCGCATGCCTGTTTCTGTGCAGTGACGACCACGGCCCCTTTGCCACCCACAGCCCCCCATGTGCGGTGTAGCCCAGGGTATACAGCAGGTGCTCACTCAGTGCTGGCCTAGGGCTCCTAGGCCCCAGAGCAGGTGGAGTCGGGGCGAGCTCTCAGCGGAGCCCACCAGCAGCCAGGCACGAGGGGCAGCGGTGGAGGGTGCCCTTGTCCCCAGGAACCCTGCCCTGGGTGTCAGGCTGGCAGGGGCACAGGAGGGCGCCAGGATTCTCTGGAAAACCCAGAATGTTCCCCCCAGCCCAGAGCTTGGCCTGGCTCTTAGGGGTAAAGGGAACTGCCGGGGGATCTCAGACAAGGTCAGACCCGGGTCTAGGAACCGGGACCTGCCCAAAGGGAGACCTTTTGGGTTGCTGTCCCTGGGTGAGGAGGTGGAGGCCTGGAGCAGGCAGGGCCAAGGGAGAGGGAGCCCAGCATAGGTGAGGGGGCTCTTTGGATACAGCCAGTGGCCCCTAACGCCTGCCCCGGCTGGGCTCTGCCCTGCACCGCCCCATCCCGGGGCACCTCCTGTGTCATCGTGCAGGGATGTGGAGTTTCATAAGGAGGACAGAGTGGGGGCTGCCACTCTGGAGGGGATGCCTGGACAGGGCCCGAGGGCGGTGGGCAGTGGGATGAGGCCGGGGCTGGAGGTCTTCGCTCTGATTGCCCCGTGCCCCCCAGGGTCCCCAGCAACAGCCTGCCCTACTTCCACAAGCGCCCGCAGGTGCGCATGCTGCTCCTGGCGCTCTTCTGCGTGGCCGTCAGCGTGGTGTGGGGCATCTTCCGCAACGAGGACCAGTAAGTGCTACTCCTGGGCCCTGGCGGGTGGTGGTGCACCCACGCGGGTGTGCTCAGATGCTCCCTCCCGCCAGGGCTCCTGGGGCCCCGAGTCCCTTCCTCCTTGGAGGCCGCCCCAGCCTGGAGCCACTTGAGTGCCAGTCAGGAAAAGCTCTGGCCCCAGGCTGCCCTGACAGCGTTTGTCCCGGGCCGTGGGAACCCTGATTGGATCTGGGAGGAGAGGCCGGAGCCCCGTGGTCCTGGTGCCACATCCTCCAGCACACCTGGCTGGGACTCCTGTGCGGATACTGCTGCCCAGAGCCACTGTCTGTCCCCCGCTGTCCCCGTCCTGGCGCCCGCTGCACACCACAGGCCTGAGGCCCAGGGTGCGGGTGCCAGGGTACCCAATCCTCTTGGTCATGCCTGCCGCAGCCTCTGAGCAGTGATGGAGGTGCCTGCGCTGCTCCCCACATCCTCACCTCCCACGCGGCCTGGACTGTGGCTCTGTCCCCACCCAGTCCCCACCCGACCCCCACCGCTGTCGCTGACACCATCTGGCGCTTCCTCGCAGCTTTCCCGAGGCAGCCAAGTGCGCTTGGCTGTAGTGCGGATCGGAGCCACGGCACGTTTAACTGGCAGAAGGAAGATGTGAAAATATTTTGAATCCTTTGTACACAAAGAGAAAATGAATCTTTCAGTTACATCCAAGCCAGGAACTCGTTCCGGCACATGAGTTAGAGCAGGCCGAGGCTGGCTGGGCGCAGGGGCTCGCGCCTGTGATCCCTTCATCTGGGAGGCCAAGGCAGGAGGATCCCCTTACCAAGGAGTGCAGGAGCAGCCTGGCAGCAGAGCGAGACCCCGCCTCTATTGAAGAAGTAACGTGAAATAAGAAAACATAGCTGGCCGCGGTCCTCTGGGTGTTGACGGCGCGTGGTGCCTGGAGTCGGCTGTGCTGGCGTCTCCTGTGGAGGCCTCTGTTCTTAGCAGCCGCCCTGCCTGGGAGGTGTTCTTATCCCATTTTCAAATGAAGTCTTTGATGTTTGAGACGCTGAGGAACGCAGGGAAGTTGTCCAGCAAGTGACAGGCAGAGCGGGCATGGGGGTCAGGGGCCAGTGAGGAGGGGCCGCGGGGTCTGCGTGGGGCCCAGAGAGAGCACGAGGTTGCAGCTGGCCACGGGGGCGGTGGCCTTCTGCAGGAGGCAGTTCTGTGCTTTGCCCCAGGGACACCAGCTGCATGGTGGCTCCACCCACTGTGGACTCAGAGGTTCTGCCAGGAAGCCTGGTGTGGCACAGGTTTTTCTTTAATAAGCCGTTTGGGCCGGGCATGGGGGCTCATACCTGTAATCCCAGCACTTTTGGAGGCCAAGGCAGGTGGATCACGAGGTCAGGAGTTCAAGACCATTCTGGCCAAGACGGTGAAACCTGTCTCTAGTAAAACTACAAAAATTAGCTGGGTGTAGTGGTTCATGCCTGTAATTCCAGCACTTTGGGAGGCCGAGGTGGCAGATCACTTGAGGTCAGGGGTTCGAGACCAGCCTGGCCAACACGGAGAAACCTCATTTCTACTAAAAATATAGAAAAATTCGCCTGCCATTGTGTTGGGCGCCTGTAATCCCAGCTACTCAGGAGGCTGAGGCAGGAGGATCCCTTGAACCTGGGAGGCGGAGGCTGCAGTGAGCTGACAGCACGCCATTGTGCTCCAGCCTGGGTGACAGAGTGACACTCTATCTCAAAGAAAACCAGTTTGGAGGGGTCAGTGCCCAAGCCCTCCAGCGCATGCCCCCTCTGCCTGGCCCCTGCCTCCAGCGTGACGTCCACTGCCCTGGCTGCAGAGCGGCCGACTCCTCCACCTACTTCCACAGGGTGGGCCTGAGTGAGGGCCTGTGCCACCAGCCCCCCTGGAGCTGTGACAGCCAAGGCTCCTCCCACAGGCCTGGGGTCCTCAGGGTCATCCCCTGGGCAGGTGCAAGGGCAGCGTGGCCGCCCGCTGGCCGAGAGCAAGGGCCAGTGAGCCTTGCTTGTGTGGCTCGTGGGGGTGGCGTCCCTGGTGGTCAGCGAGCTTCCGCCCCGGCGGGGCTGCTGCTTTGTCTTGCAGGTGGGCCTGGGTCCTCCAGGACGCCCTGGGCATTGCCTTCTGCCTCTACATGCTGAGGACCATCCGCCTGCCCACCTTCAAGGTGAGTGAGGGAGGGCGTGGCCTTGGGGTAGCGTGAGGAGGGGAGGGTGTGGCTGCAGGGTGGCCTGGGGAACGGGGCTTCCCCCTAGCCTGGCCTGTGCGGGGCTGTGGTCCTTGCAGGTCTGTCCTTCTGCTCATTATCCTGGGGACGGCCGTCGAGGCCTGCTGTGGAGGTTGGGGGCTCGAAGATTGGGTCCCACGCCCCCTCCCAGGTGGCATGGGCGGGTGGCTCCGGGCAGTGGTTTCGACAGGGGCACCTCCTGTGTCTAGATGAGGTGCTGGGGAGAGCAGTTGAACAGAGCCGAAGGAACCGGCCTCTGGGTGGTGCTGGCGCCGGCGTTTGCATGCCTGGGACGGCCCCCTGTATCCCAGAGCCAGCGTGGCCCGGGCCTCCGCCCTCCTGTCCCCGTTGTCCTGTTATGGGGAGACTCTAAGAGCCTGACTTTTGTCCTCCTCCAATCCCGCCCTGATGTCGCTTCCAAAGCACGCTTCCGCGTGGCATGTCCCCACCACTGGGCGTGCTCTGCTCAGGTTCCTTTAAAGGCTTCCTCCCAGGAGGAGGTGCAGGGCCTCGTGAGATGGGAGTGGAAGTGGGGAGTCGGGGACGGGGAGGTGCAGGCAGAGTGGGGCCGCCCTCAGCCGTGCGCTCTGCAGGCCTGCACGCTGCTGCTGCTGGTGCTCTTCCTCTACGACATCTTCTTCGTGTTCATCACGCCCTTCCTGACCAAGGTGGGCACCCGTGCCGTCCCCCTGCCCCATCACCCCTGCCCCCGCCCATCACCCCACCCCTCCATTACCCTGCTTCACCCCACCGCCCTATCACCCCCTCCTCCGCCCCATCCCCTCACCCCCCCACCCCATCACCCTGCTCCCCCAACCCCATTACCCACTGCCCCCACCACGTCACCCACTCCTCACTGCCTGTAGTCCTCACTTCACCCACTTCTGTGCAGAGTGGGAGCAGCATCATGGTGGAGGTGGCCACTGGGCCCTCGGACTCGGCCACCCGCGAGAAGGTGCGTCCCCTGACCATGGGGCTCAGGTTGCCACAGGCCAAGGTGTTGCTTGGAGCGGGGTGGGGCTTGAGGCACCCGGCTGTCAGTTGAGGGTCCTAGAGGATGTCTTCCTCTTCCCGTCTTCACAGCTGCCCATGGTCCTGAAGGTGCCCAGGCTGAACTCCTCACCTCTGGCTCTGTGTGACCGGCCCTTCTCCCTCCTGGGCTTCGGAGACATTTTGGTGCCAGGTACTGAGGCCGGTAGCACGTGTGGGTTGGTGCTGTGGGGCAGGGCCCCGGGCAACTGAGGTTTGTCTTTGGGTGTGAGGGGCCTGGGCACCGTCGGCAGGAGAGGAAGCCCTGAGTGTCAGGGTCAGGCAGGGTGGGGCTGTCGAGGCCTGGGTACCTGGGCAGCGAGGGCAGTGCCTGGGTGGGATGGGGACCCCATTGGTGCCCAGGGAGCGGGGAAGGCCTCCTGATACACACAACCTCACCCTATCCTGCTCGGGGCTACACAAGGGTTCCTTCCGGGGTCTGGGTCCCGGTGAGCTGCTGCAGAAGGCAGAAGCCGTACCCTCCCAGCCTCAGTGTCCCCGGGGTCCTGCCGGCGTGTCTGCCTGGCCTTTGCTCTCACTGTGGTCTCAGTTTACCCACTGAGAGTCACGGCAGTTCTGTCCTAAGTCAGCGTGTGTGGCCCGTCTGAAATGACAGCAGCCACTGGGCACAAGAGGCCACGGCACCCACAGGTGCACAGGCGCCCGCCGCTCCCAGGGAGCCCCTGTTCTGAGGCTCTGTGGCTGGTGGGCCTCCACCCTGTTCCTCCCCAGGGCTGCTGGTGGCCTACTGCCACAGGTTCGATATCCAGGTCCAGTCCTCCAGGGTCTACTTCGTGGCCTGCACCATCGGTGAGTGCCTCAGCCTGGCCTGTGCTGGCTGCTCCGGCTCCAACCCTGCCCTGACTCACCCTCTGTCCTGACCCTGACCCCAACCCCAACCCCAGCTCCAACAGCATGACCTCATAACACCCCAATTCTAACCCTAACCCCAGCTCTAACAGCATGACCCATAACACCTCGACCCTGACCCTAACCCCAGCTCTAACAGCATGACCCATAACACCCCAATCCTAACCCTAACCCCAGCTCTAACAGCATGACCCGTAGCACCCTGACCCTAACCCCAGCTCTAACAGCATGACCCATAGCACCGTGACCCTGACCTGGCTGCTCCGGGAGCTGGGCCTGTGCAGCGCCCCCGCTTTCTCATTCTCCTTGGCTTCCATTGTTCTGTTCTTTACTTTTCCTTTTTTTTCCTGTTTTCCTCTTTTTTTATTTTTCTTCTTTACCTTGTCTTCTACTGTTGTTACGAAAGTATTTACACAAAAGTGCCGTTTTCTGATGACCCGGATTGTTTTAAAATCAGCCCCCACTGCAGCCGGCCCCCAGGAGGGCGTCGTCTGGCACTGCTGCTTTAGGTCTGCTGGCAGGCTGCTCTGCCGAGCCACGCCCTGACCCGGCCGTCTGCGTGGTCCCAAACGCCCGCTGCCAGGGGTGGGAGGGCTCAGGCCGGCCTGCGGTGCCCTTTGGTTGGCGGTGTCCCCCTTATAGCTGCTTCCTGCAGCTGCAGGTGCCCCTGGCCTTCCCCTCGCCCCGTTTTACCGTCTTCATACTTAGCCTTTAAAATCACGGCCGAGGTCAGCCACGGGGTCTCACGTCTGTGATCCCAGCACTCTGGGAGGCCAAGGTGGGTGGATTGCTTGAGCCCAGGAATTCAAGACCAGCCTGGGCAACGTAGTGAGACCCTGTCTCTGCAGAATACAAAAATTAGCTGGGCATGGTGATGTGTGCCTGCAGTCCAGCTACTCAGGAGGCTGAGGTGGGAGGATTGCTTGAGCCTGGGAGTTCGAGGCTGCAGTGAGCCGTGATCGTGCCGCTGCACTCCAGCCTGGGCAAAGGAGGGAGACTCTGTCTCGAAAAAATAATAAACTGAAAGAAAAAATAACACAGCTGCAGAGATTTCTCTCTCCTGAACCATAATTTGTAGAGTTGTCCCGTAAGTCCTGAGATTGAAGCCATTGAGGTGTGTCATAGGTGCCAGCTCTCTGTTTGCCTCTGCTTCTGTTGAGGATGGTTGATGGACATGCAGATGGTCTGAAATGGCCGAATAGGGATGGCCCCTGTGCCATGGTGTCAGAAATACGGAGATAAGTGTTGGAAAAAGTGCCCGAAGCTATAGTGAGCTTGTTGGACACAGTGGCTCTTTTTCTGCAGTGTTCTAGTAAAAAGTTAATTTTCTCGGCTGGGCGCAGTGGCTCACGCCTGTAATCCCAGCACTTTGGGAGGCTGAGGCAGGCAGATCATGAGTTCAGGGGTTCAAGACCAGCCTGGCCAGTATGGTGAAATCCTGTCTCTACTAAAAATACGAAAACTAGCCAGGCATGGTGGCGGATGACTGTAGTCCCAGCTACTCGGGAAGCAGAGACAGGAAAATCGCTTGAATCCGGGAGGCGGAGGTTGCAATGAGCCGAGATCACGCCACTGCACTCCAGCCTGGGCGACAGTCTCAAAAAAAAAAAAAGTTGATGTTCTCATAGCTTTATTTTGAAATAATTTCAAATTGCAGTTGCAGGATCAGTACAGAGAACTCCTGTGTGTTCTTTGTCAGAGGGACTGACGATTTTGTCACACCCACTCGATTCTGTTCTCTCTCTCCACACGCACACCCACGTGTGCAGCTGGCCCTCCTACCCATGGGGTCTGCATCTGTGGATTGAAAAGACTTGGGGACAGTGTCGCCTCTGTGCCGAACATAGATTCTCTTGGTTGGTATTCCCTAAGCCGTGCCGTGGGACAGCGAGTGCCCGCGCTGATGTCGTGTTTGTATTCGTAGGAACCGAGGGTGATTTACGGTTTGTGGGGTGTGCGTGGTTCTGGGCAGACACTGTGCCAGCTGACGCCAGGGAAGGGAGCACGGGGGGTCCTTGCAGCCCTCCCCCGCGGCTGCCGAGGTGGCCGTGTGCGCGTTTGTGTAGTTACACGTGAGCGTCGTGGCAGTTCTGTCCTGAGCGACTTTAAAGGATGGGTGGGCACGTGCCCCCAACCCCAGCCCCAGCGTTTCACCGGGTGTCTCCTGAGAACGCAGTGTCCACGCCCACGGCTCGGTGTCCCGGGGCGGGCTCTCTGGTCAGGCACGTGTCTCCCGCTGACTTTCTCGTGAGAGGTTCATAGAAACTGCGTTCCGTTCATGTCTCACAGCCCCCTTCGCGCTGTCTCTGTCTCCACCGTCCTGCGCTGCCCTGAGCCCGCCCTCCCTATCCCCTTCCTCGCCCGGCCCTTCCTTCCATGTGTTTGAGGAGCCTGATGTCTCTCACTGGCCCCAGCGGGGGCAGGGTGGGAGTGCAGCCTGGGAGGTGCCGGAAGGATCCGCGTACTCTGGGGAGCCCGTGGCCCTGTTGGCTGAACCCTGCTCTCCTTCTCCCATCCTTCCACACCCCCTGCCCTCCACCGCCCCTCAGCCCGCTCCGGCCTTCCCAGGGACATGGGGTGGTGGTCCCCGAGGGCCCGGCTGAGGTGACGTCCCCTCTGTCCCCGCAGCCTATGGCGTCGGCCTCCTCGTGACGTTCGTGGCGCTGGCCCTGATGCAACGTGGCCAGCCCGCCCTTCTCTACCTGGTGCCCTGCACGCTGGTGACGAGCTGTGCCGTGGCGCTCTGGCGCCGGGAGCTGGGCGTGTTCTGGACGGGCAGCGGCTTTGCGGTGAATACCAGTTTGCTCTGACTGTGAGAAATACTCACCTAGTGAGCCCTAACTAGAGTTAAAGTTGAGTGAGATCTCCAGCCAAGAGGGATGACTTCCTGGGTTCCTGGGACTCAGGCACATGGCACTCAGGAGCTGCCCCCGCCCCTCCAGGCAGCACCTCTCGGAGGCCTTGAACCCCGGGGAGCATCCTCTGGCTGGAGGGCATCAGTGCGGCTCCTCCCATAGCTGACCTCCCTCTGGGGGAGATGCTGTGGTCCTGCATGGAGGTCCTGCATGGAGGTCCTGCATGGGGGTCCTGCATGGCGGTCCTGCATGGGGGTCCTGCATGGGGGTCCTGTAGCATGTTTTGTGGAAGTTAAGTCACACCTGTCCCTCTGCACTCTGTGACATGTTGAGTTGAGCTGGGCTCATGGGTCCCACTGATGGGACCATGGCCTGAGACCAGGCCCAAGGGATAGGTCTCCTGGGGCCAGCACCCCCACCCCAAAGGTCTCCCCATTCTGATGGGCATTTCAGAAGGTTCAGGAGAAGCCAGGGACCAGGCCCCAGGGGCTAGAGACGGAGTCCAGGATTTTCTTTGGAAGGGGATTTGCATAGCTCCCAGCCTCTGCTGGCCTCGGACAGCCCCTCTGTGGCCCCTGTGCCAGTGGGGTCCTGGGTGCCCGTGGTCCATGGAGCCGGCCCCCTCCTTGGGACACTACTGCTTGTCCCAAGCCTGGGCCCAGAGCCCCTGGGGTCAGCGCCTCATTTTAACCCTGCCGCCGTGGCCTGTGGGTACTGGGTGTGGTGGCCCCTGCCCGGGGCTCCTCCGGGTTCCTGTCGCTGCCTCACCTCTGCCTCCCTCTCCTGCAGAAAGCCCTACCTCCATCTCCGTGGGCCCCAGCGCCTGCCGACGGCCCGCAGCCACCCAAAGACCCTGCCACGCCACTCTCCCCGCAGCCACCCAGAGAAGAACCAGCTACGTCCCCCCGGCTTGCTGAGCAGTCCCCAGAACCATGCACACCCGAGGAGATGAGTCCTGGAGCCCCCACACGGGAGCCTGGGAGCCCGGCTGAACTGGAGGGCCGGGACCATGCCCAGCCGCACCCCGTGGCCCAGCCCGGCACCTCGGCCTAGCGGAGGGGTGAGATGCTGGCAGCCGTGCCCATCACACCAAGATGCTGGGGATGCCTGGTGCCCGCCGGAGACAGACGCCTGCTCCCGGGACGGCCTGCACCGGCCCCGCCCGCCCTGACATGGTGCTGATCCTCACCGAGGCCCCCCGCGGTCCGCGCCCAGCCCCGCCCAGCTGCCCCGGCTGCACACCTGCTGCTCCAAGCTCGCCCGGCTGCCACAAGCCTTCTGTGGGTCTGTCCTCCTCACTGGGGTCCGTCCTGCTCGCCAGGGTCTGTCCTCAGAGGCTCTAGGCCCGGCCTCTCTGCAGACCCTCAAGCACCGTCTGCATGAGTGAGCAGGCTGGGCTCCGCCCAGGGCCACACTGGTGCTTACCAGCTGCTTCGTCCTTCTGGTGACCTCCTTCCTCACGGTGTCCAGTACTGCCGGCTGAAGAGCGGCTTTCTGCCTCTGGAAGGCATCGCTTTTTCCTCCTGAGCAGATTGAAGACCCTGGGAGGTTTGGACGCCGCCTCCAAGCCTAGGACACCGAGTGGTGGCCGGGGCAGTGCCTGGACCTTGACACTGGGTAGAGGCAGGCCTGTGGGGCAGGGTTTCAGGCGTGAGTGAGGCTGGCCTCACGTGAGTGGACAAGCTGCTCCCCTGGCCAAGGCCCCGCCACCCTCAGTCAGTCCCGAGGCGCCTGGCCGCACCTGCATACTCCTCCCCGTCTCAGTAAACAGTCGCCACTTCTACACGTCCTGTTAGCGTTGCCTGGTGGGGCGGGAGTCTCTCAGACAGCCCTTCCGACAAGGGGGGTGGGCGCCAGGCAGGCCGGGTCAGGCCCTTGGGGGTCCCTGGAGCCGAGGGAGGGAGGGACTGGGCCGTGGGAGGCCGCGGCAGCTCCCGGCACCCGACCTTGCTTCCCGTGTGGGCCCCGTGTGGTTTTTCCACGGAGAGGGGCTTGGGCCTCAGCTCTCCCTGTGGCGAGGGCATTGATGCATGGGTTCTTAACCCTCTGGACCCGTGGCTAGGAGCTTCTAAACCCATGAGGACATCCTGCCACTGGCGTGGTCTGCTCACCAACCCCGTGGGTTCTTCCGACCCCGCGGCAGAGATGTCTACACTGGAACTGACCGAGGCATGGCCCCGGCCTCCTCCCATCGCTGCACGTGGTCACTTCCAAAGCAGCGGAGCTGCACTGCACGGTACAGGGCTGCCCACCATGCCAGGGCCCCAGCCCCCGCCCGCCACCCGCCCTGTCCACACAGCCTGCAGACTCGAGTCTGCAAATCTGTCTCTGTTAATGTCAAGTCAGGCAGCCCCAGCTGCACACGGGGACTGCTGAGCGCTGCGCTGACGGGTCTGTTTCAGACAGGCGGCAGGGGTGAGCGCCGATCCCTTCCAAAAATTACCAGCAGGAGACTCGCAGGCACCTTTGAGCCGCGTCCGGGGGAGTAGTGGCGCCTTCCCTGAAGCCATTTTGTACATGGGGACGGGGTGGGGACTTCTCTTTTTTGGTGTTGGACCTTTGGCCAGTGTGGAGGGGTCGGAGGTGGCAGTCCTGTCCTTGTCTCCGTTTGTCCGTTTGGCCTTGCTGCCGTTCAGTCTGATCATTAAACTCAGCTTTTGATACACGTGGCCTGGCCTCTGCTTCCGCGGTGCGCAGCCTGTGGCATCTCCGTGCAGGTCCTGCTGAATGGAACTGAGAACAGGCAGGCCGCCGGGCTGTCCTGCAGAAGACGGACGGAAGCTCACCCGCAGGGCCGGCCAGCGCTGCCGTGAGGTGCCCAGCGTCACTCCCTCCGGCTCTGCAGGCCGTGGTCCCTGTCACGCTTCTCGCTCAGCCACTGTTGGCTGGAAAGCATCACAAACCACGTGTAACATGGGCCAAAAGACCTTTCAAAAAACTCGAGATGGGGTCTTGGAATGTTGCCGAGGCTGGTCTCGCACTGCTGAGCTCAGGCGGTCCTCCCACCTCAGCCTCCCAGAGCGCTGCAGTTGCAGGCGTGAGCCACCACACCCGGCCCCCAGACACTCGCCCTGCCACACCCTGGCTCTGGAATTGTAGAGCATTCTCATTTCCCAGAAGAGTTTATTTTTTCTCTTTACAAATGCGAAGACCTGTCTCAGCTGCTTCGGGACGAGGTTTCGTTTCCAGCTGCTGCTGGCCGGCCCCGGGCCTGTGGGAAGGTGGGTGATGGATGCGGGTTTGTGTGCGGGCCGAGAGGCCAGTGTGTCCTGAGCATCTGCCAGGTGTCAGGGACTGTGTGTGTCATTCCAGTCTCACAAAGTTCCCTGTCACATTAGAGAAGGTGAGTCCTAGGCCAGGCACAGTGGCTCACGCCTGTAACCCAGCACTTTGGGAGGCTGAGGCAGGAGGATTGCTTGAGTCTGGGAGGTCAAGACCAGCCTGGGCAACATAGCAAGACCCCATCTCTACAAAAATTAGCTGGGCCTGGTGGTACACGCTGTAGTCCCAGCTGTTCAGGAGGCAGGGGTGGGAGAATTGCTTGAGCCCAGGAGGTCAAGGCTGCAGTGAGCTGTGATGGCACCAGTGCACTCCAGCCTGGGTGACAGCAAGACCCTGTCTCAAACCAAACCAAACCCAACCCAGCAAGCCTCTGAGGCCGTGTGGCTCTAAGGGACCAGAGACGTGGCTTCCTGCAGGCCCTGAACCAAACCATGACTGCCTGACTGCATGACGCCCTGGGCCTTAATGTGAAATGGGGTGAGGATGCAGCAGGAGATTGGCACTCAGGCCTCGCCACACACGGCAAAGCTGAATTCAGACCCACTAGGGAAGCGACAGCTTCATCACGGAAAGAAAGCGGATTCCAGAATACCTGAAGTCACAGTTGTGTTTGGTTTTTTTGTTTTGTTTTCTGAGGCGGAGTCTTGCTCTGTCGCCCAGGCTGGAGTGCACTGGTGCAATCTCGGCTCACTGCCACCTCCACTTCCCGGGTTCCTGTGATTCTCCTGCCTCAGCCTCCCGAGTAGCTGGGACTACAGGTGGGCGCCACCACGCCAGGCTAATTTTTGGATTTTTCGTAGAGACGGGGTTTCACCATGTTGGCCAGGATGGTCTTGATCTCCCGACCTCGTGATCTGCCCACCTCAGCCTCCCAAAGTGCTAGGATTACAGGCGTGAGCCACCACACCCGGCCGTGTTTCATTTTTTAACTTTAGTCATTCACCAATATGCTCCAGAAAGGGCACCGTGATGGCCTCTGCAGGGGGGAGTCACTGCTCAGAGGCCCCTCGGCGATGGCTCTGAACACTCCTCCCCTGGGTGCCGCTGGTGGTGATTTGTTCTGTCCAGAAAAGGAAGAACTTGCTGTGTAATTAGCTCCAGTGGACTCGAGCCCCGGGGCTGAAGGTTACAGTCGGGGCTCAGCGCATGGAGCCCTGGACTCACACCACGTCCACCTGTGACTGCCTGCCGTGGTGGGTAAGTCACTCTGCCTCCAACTCCCTGTCTTCTGGAAAGCGGGTTAGTAATGGACCCACCGCAAGGCACAGTGGTGGGTACCGGGATACCACCACATCGGCCGTCTGGTAGGACGCTTAGAAGCAGTCATCACTTTTGTGTTAGTGACACACTTGGTTCAGGAAGACAAAGGGACTCGTGGTGGACCCAGCGGGTGCCGGAGCCCGGGGGGTGTGTGCAGGGGTGGCAGGCGTGTGTGTGCGCCTTGACTGCCCAGGTCACGCAGGGCCCGGGGATGTCAGGGAGGGGTAGAGCTGGGGAAATGACAGCAGGCTGCTGGCTGGCACTGGGGAGAAGATTTTGTTTCTTGTCGTGGGGAGCACACCCCTGTCTTGCCGTTTAAGTTACAAAGTGGAACAATATGGTAATAATGGTGATTTTCTTTCACTAAGTTGACCATAGCTTTCACATTTTTCATCCATCCACCTATCCATTTATCCAACCAGTCATCCATCCATTCATTCCTCCACCCACCCGTCCATCCATCCACCCACCCATCCATCCATCCATCCACTCATTTCTCCACCCACCCGTCCATCCATCCACCCACCCATCCATCCATCCATCCATCCATCCAACCACCCATCCACCCATCCACCCACCCATCCATCCATCCATCCATCCACCCATCCACCCACCCATCCATCCATCCATCCATCCATCCATCCATCCATCCATCCACCCACCCACTCATTTATCCAACCATCTGCCCACACACCCACCCACCCATTTAATCATCTTTTCATCCACACATCCATCCACCCATGTATCCAGCTATCCACCCACCTATTCACCTATCCACCCACTCATCCATTTATCTACCCATCCATCCATTCATCTCTCCATCCACCCATCCATTTATCTAACCATCTATCTACCCATCCACAAACCCATCCATCCATCCACCCACTCACCCACCTAGTTATCCAATCATCCATCCACTTACCCACACATCCATCCACCTATCCACACACCCACCCATCTGTCCACCTACTCATCCACCCATCCATCCATTGATCCACCATCCATTTGTCCATCCATTCACCCATCCACACATCCATCTGTTCATTTATCCAGCCATCCATCTACACACCCATCCATCCATCCATTCATCCACCCACTTATTCAACCATCCATCCACTCACCCACACCCCCAGCCCCCAGCCATCCAACCATCCACCAATCCACATACCCATTCATCCATCTACCCATCCATCCATCCATCTACTCATCCATCCATTTGCCCATCCATTCACCTGCTGACTCACCCATCCACCCACCCATCCATTTACCCATCCATCCACCTATCTAGTTACCCACCCACCAGTCCATCCATCTACCTGCCCATATACCCATTCATTCATCCATCCACCCACGCTTCCATTTACCCATCAACTTACCCATCCATCCACCCATCTGTTTACCTACCCACCCATCCATCTATCCACCCACCCATGCATTTACCCATTAACTTACTCATCCATTCACCCATCTGTTTACTTACCCACCCATCCATCCATCTATCCACCCACCCATCCATCCAGCTACTCACCCACCCATCCATCTATCCACCCACCCATCTATCCATCTACCCACCCGCCCATCCATCCACCCACCTTCCACCCATCCATCCACTGATCTACTCATCCACCCATCCAGTCATCAGTTCATCCACCCACTTACCCAGCCATCCATACACACACCCATCCATTCATCTACCCATTTATTCATCTATCCATTCATCTGTCTATCAGTCCATCTGTCCATCCATCCAACCATCCATCCACCCATCCAACCATCCATCTATCAGTCCATCCACCCATCCACCCATCTACCCATCCACCGATCCGTCCATCCATCCATCCACCCACCCATCCACACACACACATCCACCCACCAGTCTTCACTGCTGTGTGCCGGTCCTCTACTAAGTACCCACTCTGGCCCAGGCAGAGAGCTGCTAGCTGCATGAGAGATCGCAACTCATTGTTTGGGGCCAGGTGGGAAGTCATCAGAAGGTGAGAGGGTGGAGTTCTGGAAAGAGCCCAGCAATGGCCCTGAGGAAGAAAGGAGAGGGGTGCCCATGGGGTCACAGGCTCTTCTCCACATGGCTCAGAGCAGGTTAGAACTGCCTCTTGGGAAGCACCCGCAGCCCGCAGCCCGACAGAAGTGTGGGCAGGAGAATGCAGCAGTGGGAGGTCCTGGGTGTGGAGCCCCAGCTTGCATCCCAGGAGCTGGGTAACTCTGGATCTCAGAGCTGTAGCCACCTTCTCTGCCTAAAAGGAGGTGACAACTACTTTGATGAGGTCATCACGAGAACCTAGTTGAGTCCCACCAAGTGCCAGGCACACAGCACATACTCAGCAAACTGGACCATTCTGCAGGCAGCTGGGGGAAATGTGCCCAGGCGCTGGATCCTCTGGGACTGCTCTCCCTCCAGCACCAGGCTTGGCTCCCCAGGGCTTGCAGCACTTCTCAAAAGCGAGTCACCACTTAAGGCACAAAGATGTTGCTGCCAATGGTAGTAAAATGGGCTGGTATGTAAAGGCAGTTCCAAAAAAATGTCCCCAGAGTCTCTTGAAATAACACATAAGATAGTGGTTCTTTTTTTTTTTTTTTGAGACGGAATCTTGCTCTTTCGCCAGGCTGGAGTGCAGTGGCATGATGTTGGCTCACTGCAACCTCTGTGTCCCAGATTCAAGCGATTTCCCTGCCTCAGCCTCCTGAGTAGCTGGGACTACAGGCGCGTGCCACCACGCCTGGCTGATTTTTGTATCTTAGTAGAGACGGGGTTCCACCATGGCCAGGATGGTCTCGATCTCCTGACCTTGTGATCCACCTGCCTCTGCCTCCCAAAGTGCTGGGATTACAGGCGTGAGCCACTGCACTTGGCCAAGACAGTGGTTCTAATGACCTGGACCGCCTCCTACAACTTGCCACTTGAGGGGTGTCCTACAGAACACCTTACTTGCCTTCCCCAGGAGTGTGCGGATTATCAGAAACACACTGGTGGGCTCTTTCCAGAACCCCACTCCCTCACCTTCTGATGACTTCCCACCTGGCCCCAAACACTGAGTCCCAATTCCTTATGCAGCTAGTAGCTTCTGCCTGGGCCAGAGTGGGTGCTTAGTAGAGGACCTGGCACACAGCAGTGAAGACTGGTGGGTGGATGAGTGTGTGTGGATGGGTTGGTGGATGGTTGGATGGATGGATGGATGGATGAGTGGATGAATGGATGGATGGATGGTTGGATGAATGGATGGATGAATGGTTGGATGAATGGATGGGTGGTTGGATGGGTGGATGAATGGATGGGTGGTTGGATGGTTGGATAGATGGATGGTGGTTGGAAGGATGGAAAGATGGATCAATGGATGGATGGACGGATGGATGGATGGTTGGATGGATGGATGGACGGACGGATGGATGGATGGATGGTAGGATAGATGGAAGGATGGATGGTTGGATGGATGGATGGTTGGATGGATGGATGGAAGGATGGATGGATGGTTGGATGGATGGATGGATGGATGGATAGATGGAAGGATGGATGGATGGTTGGATGGATGGATGGTTGGATGGAAGGATGGATGGATGGATGGTTGGATGGATGGTTGGATGGATGGATGGATAGATGGAAAATTCTGTTATTGTTCAAAAAGAAATTAGGAATCATCACTTGAGGCATTGAATACTTAACAATTTTACAATTATTAGTGATAATTAGGTAATTATCTTGTGATTTTCACCACATAAAAACTCCATTCATTAAGTTGTGCTACAGATATTCTTGATGCTTTGAAACATCAAATAGTTCTTATCCAGCAAATGAATGTACTAACTAGTGTTTAATTTCCATAACTCACTGT